>JAEQBH010008189.1:0-162039 GCA_016808115.1 Tetrastigma voinierianum
TACTACCATGACATGCCTAGGAAAGGTGCCTCGGCCTAGTGCATGCCTAGACACGGTGCCTCAGCCTAGTGCATGCCTAGACACAGTGACTCGGCAGGTGCGCGGCTGGGCGAGGTGGCTCGGCTGGTGCGTGCCCCAGATGGTGCCTCGGCCTAGTGCGATGCTTAGCAAAGATGCCTCGGCCTAGAGCCACGATGTGCCTAAGCAAGCCGCCTCGGCCTAGTGCATGACAAGACACGGTGACTCGGCCTAGTGCAATTACATGCCTAGGAGAGTTGCCTCGGCTTAGTTTATGCCTAGAACGGTGACTTGGCCTAGTGCATCCCTAGACACGGTGCCTCGGCCTAGTGCCATGACATGCCTAGGAAAGGTGCCTCGGCCTAGTGCGTGTCTAGACACGGTGACTCGGCCTAGCGCATTCATAGACACGGTGCCTCGGCCTTTTGCTTGCCCCTGAACCGTTGACTCGGCCCGGTGCATGCTGGGCGGTGGCTCGGCCTGGTTCCATAACATTCCTAGGAAGGTGCCTCGGCCAGGTGCATGCATTAGAAAAAGTGAGGCGAGCCTGTGCATGTCTAGACCACGGCGCCTCGGCCTAGTTTCATAACATGCCACAAGAAAATTTTTCGGCTTTAGTGCTTTCCTAGACCGCGGTGCCTCGACCCTGGTGCGATGCCTGCTTAGGGTGCCTCGGCCTAGTGCATGCTAAACCGGTGAAGGCTTCGGCCTAGTGGATGCCTAGACACGGTGCCTCGGTTTAGTGCCAAGACATGCCTAGGCAAGGTACCTCCGCCAAGTGCATGCCTAGACAAGGTGCCTCGACCCAGTGTATGCCTAGACAGAGTGCCTTGCCCTAGTCCATGCCTAGACACAGCGCCTCGGCCTAGTGGCATGTCATTACATGCCTAAGCAAGTTGCCTCGGTTTAGTGCATGTCTAGACATGGTGCCTCGGCCTTGTTCCATGTGATGCACAGGCGGGGTGCTCGGCTAGTGCGTGCTGAACCGCGGTGACTCGGTCACAGTGCAGCCTTGACGCGGTGCTTGACCTGAGTCGATGCCTATGGTGCCTCTCGGCCTAGTGCCATGCTGTGCCTAGGAAAGGTGTCTCGGGCTCGTGCATGCCTAGACACGGAGACTCGAATTAGTGCATGCCTAGACACAGTGCCTCTTCCTTGTGCCATTACATGCCTAGGAAAGGTGTCTTGGTTTAGTTTATGCCAAGACACGGTGACTCGGCCTAGTGCATGCCTAAACACAATGGCTCGGTCTAGTGCCATTACATGCTTAGACGATGTGCCTCGGCTGGTCGAGCTGGAACATGTGACTCATTTTGTGCATGCACGGACCGCGATGCCTCGGCCTAGTGCCATGACATGCACAGAGCGGTACCTCGGCTGGTGCATGCACAGACACGGCGCCTACGCCTGGTCACGATGCCTAGCAGGGTGTCTCGGCTGGTCGCGAGCTAGACATGGTTACCATTTTTGTGCATGCCTAGACACGATGCCTCGGCCTAGTGCCATGACATGCCTAAGCAAGGTACCTCAGCCTAGTGCATGCCTAGACATAGCGCCTCGGCTATGTGCGATGCCTAGCTAGGGTGTCTCGGCCTAGTTCCATGACATGCTTTGGCCACGTGCCTCGACCTAGTGCATGCCTAGACACTGTGACTCAGCGTAGTGCATGCCTAGACACGGTGTCTTGCCCTAGTGCCATGACATGCCTAGAAAAGGTTCCTCGGCATAGTGCATGCCTAGACACCGTGACTCGGCCTAGTGCATGCCTAGACACGGTGCCTCGACCTAGAGCCATGACATGCCTAGGAAAGGTGCCTCGACCTAGTGCATGCCTAGACACGTTGCCTCGGCCTAATTCCATGACATTCCTAGGAAATATGCCTCGGCCTAGTGCATGCCTAGACACGGTGACTCGGCCTAGTGCATGCCTAAACACGGTACCTCGGCCTAGTGCCATGACATGCCTAGGATATGTACCTCGGACTAGTGCATGCCTAGACACGGTACCTTGGCCTAGTGCAATGTCTAGAAAGGGTGCCTCGGCCTAGTGCCATGACATGCCTAGGCAAGTTGCATCGGCCTAGTGCATGCCTAGACACGGTGACTCGGCCTAGTGCCATGACATGCCTAGGAAATGTGCCTTGGACTAGTGCATGCCTAGACACGGTACCTTGGCCTAGTGCAATGCCTAGAAAGGGTGCCTCGGCCCAGTGTCATTACATGCCTAAGCAAGTTGCCTCGGTTTAGTGCATGCCTAGACATGGTGCCTCGGCCTTGTTAAATGAGATGCCTAGGCAAGGTGCCTCGGCCTAGTGCATGCCTAGACACGGTGACTCGGTCTAGTGCATGCCTTGACACGGTGATTCGGCCTAGTGCGATGCCTAGCAAGGGTGCCTCGGCCTAGTGCCATGTTGTGCCTAGGAAAGGTGTCTCGGGCTCGTGCATGCCTAGACACGGTGACTCGGCCTAGTGCATGCCTAGACACAGTACCTCTGCCTTGTGCCATTACATGCCTAGTAAAGGTGTCTCGGTTTAGTTTACGCTAAGACACGGTGACTCGGCCTAGTGCATGCCTAAACACAGTGCCTCGGTCTAGTGCCATTACATGCTTAGACAATGTACACCATTTAGTGCAAGCGTAGACATGGTGACTTCATTTATTTGTGCGTACCTAGACACGATGCCTCGGCTTTAGTGCCATGACATGACTAAGGCAAGGTACCAGGCCTAGTGCATGCCTAGACCGCGAGCTGCCTAGTCACGATACCTAGCAAGGGTGCCCTGCGCACAGTCATGACATGCCTAGGCCCGAAGTTGCCTGCGACTTAGTGCATCCACCCCAGACCGGCGACTCGGCTGAGTGCATTCCTAGACATGATGCCTCGGCCTGATGCGATGCCTGGTAAAGGGCGCCTTGGCTAGTGCCATGACAAGCCTGAGCTGGGGTGCCTCGGCAGTTTATGCCTAGACACGGTGGCTCGACTGTCTGACCCTAGACCGCGTGGCTGCGCCTGGATTATGACATGTTTAGGAAGGTGCCTCGGCTTTGAGTGCATGCCTGAACCTGATGGCTTCGGTCTAGTGCATGCCTAGACACGGTGCCTCGGCCTAGTGCGATGCCTAGTAAGGGTGCCTCGGCCTAGTACCATGACGTGCTTAGGAAAGGTACCTCGGCCTAGAGTATGCCAAGACACGATGACTCGGCCTTGTGCATGCCTAGATATGGTTCCTCTTCCAAGTGCCATTACATGCCTAGGCAAGGTTCCTCGGCTTAGTTTATGCCTAGACACTGTGACTTGGCCTAGTGCATGCCTAGACACGGTGACTCGCCCTAGTGCATGTCTAGAAACGTTGCCTAGGCCTTGTGCATGCCACATAGAACCTCGGCCTAGTGCCATTAAATGAATAGGCAATGTGCCTCGGCCTAGTGCATGCCTACACATGGTGACTCGGCCTTGTGCATGCCTAGACATGGTGCCTCGGCTTAGTGCCATGACAAGCCAAGGCAAGGAGCCTCGCCCTAGTGCATGCCTAGACGCGGTGCCTCGGCCTAATGCCATGACATGCCTAGGAATGGTGCCTCGGCCTAATGCATGCTTACACATGGTGGCTCGGCCTAGTGCATGCCTAGACACGGTGCCTCGGCCTAGACCCATGACATGCCTAAGAAAGGTGCCTCGTCCTAGTGCATGCCTAAACATGGTGACTCGGCCTAGGGCATGCCTAGACACGGTGCCTCGGCCTTGAGCCATAATATGCCTAAAAAAGGTGCCTCGGCCTTGTGCATGCCTAGACACGGTACCTCGGCCCAGTGCGATGCCTAGCAACGGTGCCTCCGCCTAGTGCCGTGACATGCCTAGGAAAAGTGCCTCAGCCTAGTGCATGCCTGGACACAGTGACTCGGCCTAGTGCATGCCTAGACACGGTGCCTCGGCTAAGTGCCATGACATGCCTAGGCAAGGTGCCTCCGCCTAGTGCATGCCTAAACAAGGTGCCTCGACCCAGTGCATACCTAGACACAGTGACTCACCCTAGTCTATGCCTCGACACAGCGCCTCGGCCTAGTGTCATGACATGCCTAGGAAAGGTGCCTCGGCCTAGTGCATGCTTAGACACGGTGCCTCGGCCTAGTTCCATGACATGCCTAGGAAAGGTTCCTCGGCCTAGTGCATGCCTAGACACGGTGACTTGGCCTAGTACTTGCCTAGACAAGGTGCCTCGGCCTACTGCCATGACATGGGTAGGAAAGGTGCCTCGGCCTAGTGCATGCATAGACACGATGCCTCAGCCAAGTGCGATGCCTTGGAAGGGTGCCTCGGCCTAAATCCATGACATGCCTATGCAAAGTGCCTCATCTTAGTGCATGCCTAGACACGTTGACTCGTCCTAGTACATGCGAACCACGGTGAAGCGGCTTTAGTGCCGTGCGTACCTCATTATTTGCCTCGGTCTAGTGCAAGCCTAGAAAAGGTGACTCGGTCTAGTGCATTCCTAGACACGGTGCATCGACCTAGTGCGATGTTAGCAAGGGTCCCTCGGCCTAGAGCCACGACGTGCCTAGGCATGCCGCCTCGGCCTAGTGCATGCCTAGACACAGTGACTCGGACTAGTATATGCCTAGACATAGTGCCTCGGCCTAGTGCAATTAAATGCCTTGGAGAGTTGCCTCAGCATAGTTTATATATAGAACGGTGACTAGGCCTAGTGCATCCCTAGACACGGTCCCTCGGCCTAGTTCCATGACATGCTTAGGAAAGGTGCCTCGGACTAGTGCATGTCGAGAAACGGAGACTCGGCCTAGCGCATTCCTAGACACGGTGCCTCGGTGTTTTGCATGCCTAGACATGGTGACTCGGCCTTGTGCATGCCTAGACACGGTGGCTCGGCCTAGTTCCATAACTTGCCTAGGCAAGGTGCCTCGACCCAGTGCATGCCTAGACACGGTGACTCAGCCTAGTGCTTGCCTAGAGACAGCGCCTCAGCCTATTGCAATAACATGCCTAAGAAAGCTGCCTCGGCCTAGTGCTTGCCTAGACACGGTGCCTCGACCTAGTTCCATGACTTGCCTAGGAAAGGTTCCTCGGCCTAGTGACTACCTAGACACGGTGACTCGGCCTAGTGCTTTCCTAGACACGATGCCTCAGCCTAGTGCGATGCATAGCAAGGTTGCCTCGGCCTAATGCCATGACATGCCTAGGAAAAGTGTCTCAACCTAGTGCATACCTAGACAAAGTGACTCGGCCTAGTCCATGCCTAGACATAGTGCCTCGGCTTAGTGCCAAGACATGCCTAAGCAAGGTTCCTCCGCCTAGTACATGCCTAGATAAGGTGCCTCGACCCAATGCATGCCTAGACACAGTGACTCGCCTTAGTCCATGCCTAGACACAGCGCCTCGGCCTAGTATCATGACATGCCTAGGAAAGGTGCCTCAGACTAGTGCATGCTTAGACACGGTGCCTCGGCCTAGTGCATGCCTAGACACGATGCCTCGGCCGAGTGCGATGCCTAGAAAAGGTGCCTCGGCCTAATGCCAAATCTTGCCTGGCGAAGTGCGCCATCTAGTACATGCCTGAACATTCGTCTGAGTGCATTGCCTGACCATGATGGCTCGGCTTTAGTGCCATCACATGCCCACAAGCCCATTTGCCTCGGTCTAGTGCATGCCTAGAAATGGTGACTCACTCTAGTGCATTCCTATACATGGTGGCTCGACCTAGTGCGATGCCTAGTAAGGGTGCCTCGGCCTAGAGCCACGACGTGCCTAGGCAAGCCGCCTCGGCCTAGTGCATGCCAAGACACGGTGACTCGGACTAGTGCATGCCTAGACACGGTGCCTCGGCCTAGTGCAATTACATGCCTAGGAGAGTTGCCTCGGTTTAGTTTATGCCTGGAACGCTGTCAAGGCCTAGTGCATCCCTAGACACAGTGCCTCGGCCTAGTGCCATGACATGCCTAGGAAAGGTGCCTCGACCTAGTGCATGTCTGGACACGGTGACTCGGCCTAGCTTATTCCTAGACACGGTGCCTCTGCCTTGTGCATGCCAAGACATAGTGACTCGGCTTTAATGCATGCTGAACACGTGCTTCGGCACAGTGGCCTAGTGCCATCACATGCCTAGGCAAAATTTGCCTCTGTCTAGTTCATGCCTATAAGGCGACTGGTCGAGTGCATTCCCTGAACCGGTTCCTCGACCTAGTGCGATGCACAGCAGGGTGCCTCGACACAGAGCCCGCGATGTGCCTAAATGAGCCACCTCGGCACAGTCTTGACTAGACACGGTGACTCGGACTAGTGCATGCCTAGACACGGTGCCTCTGCGTAGTGCAATTACATTCCTAGGAGAGTTGCCTCGGCTTAGTTTATGCCTTGATCGGTGACTAGGCCTAGTGCATCCCTAGACACGCTGCCTCGGCCTAGTGCCATGATATGCCTAGGAAAGATGCCTCGGCCTAGTGCATGTCTAGACACGGTGACTCGGCCTAGCGCATTCATAGACACGGTGCCTCGGCCTAGTGCATGCCTAGACACAGTGACTCGGCCCAGTGCATGCCTAGACACTGTGGCTCGGCCTAGTTCCATAACATTCCTAAGAAAGGTGCCACGACCTAGTGCATGACTAGACACGGTGACTTAGCCTATTGCATGTCTAGACACAGTGCCTCAGCCTAGTTTCATAACATGCCTAGGAAAGGTGCCTCGACTGGTAGATTGCCTAGACCCGATGCCTCGGCTATTATTTCATGAGCATGCCTGGAAAGGTTCCTCGGCCTAGTGCATGCCTAGACTGCGGTGACTCGACTACAGTGCTTGCTGAACCGCGGTGCCTCGGCAAAGCGCGATGCCTAGCAAGGGTGCACAATTTGATGCCATGACATGCCTAGGAAAAGTGCCTTAGCCTAGTGCATGCCTAAACAAAGTGACTCGGCCTAGTGCATGCCTAGACACGGTGCCTTGGCATAGTGCCAAGAAATGCCTAGGCAAGGAGCCTCCGCCTAGTGCATGCCTAGACAAGGTGCCTCGACCCAGTGCATGCCTAGACACAGTGACTGCATACTAGTCCATGTGCCTAGACACGGCGCTGCCACCGACCCTGATGGCATGTCATGCCTATAAAGGTGTCTCGACTACAGTGCGTAGCAGACCGGTGCCTCGGCTACTTCGAGACATGCTGAAAGGTTCCGCCGACTTTAGTGCATGCTGAACGCGGTGACTTCGACTTTGGTAGCACTGGCGGGTGCGCCGACTGCTGTGACATGCTTAGGAAGGTGCCTCGATGACCTGTGCATGCCTAAACACGATGCCTCGACCGAGTGCGATGCGTAGAAATGGTCCCTTAGCCTAATGCCATGACATGCCAAGGAAAAGCGCCTCATCCTAGTGCATGCCTAGACACGATGACTCGTCCTAGTGCAAGCCTAGACATAGTGGCTCGGCCTAGTGCCATCACATGCCTAGGCAAGCTGCCTCGGTCTAGTGAATGCCTAGAAAAGGTGACTCGGTCTAGTGCATTCCTAGACACGGTGCCTCGACCTAGTCGCGATGCACAGACCGCGATTACCTCTGGCTTAGTGCATGCTGAACCGCAGTGACTCGGACTAGTGCATGCCTACACACGGTGCCTCAGCCTAGTGCAATTACATGCATAGGAGTGTTGCCTCGGCTTAGTTTATGCTTAGAACGGTGACAAGGCCTAGTGCATCCCTAGACACGGTGCCTCGGCCAAGAGCCATTACATGCTGGGAATGGCGAGGTGCCTGCGCTGGTGCGTGTATCTGAACCGCAGATGACTCGACTGTGGCGTTCCTGAACCGCGGTGCCGCCGGCCTTATGCATGCCTAGACCACGGTGGCCTCGACTGGTATGCAGACAAGCGCGAAGCGACTAGTGCCATAACATGCCTGGCGGTGCGCCGAGCCGGTTCATGCCTAGACACAACGCTTCGGCCTAATGCCATAACATGCCTAGGAAAGGTGCCTCGGCCTAGTGCATGCCTAAACACGATGCCTCTACCGAGTGTGATGCGTAGCAATGGTCCCTTAGCCTATGCCTTTGAATGCCAAGGAAAAGCGCCTCATCCTAGTGCATGCCTAGACAGGGTGACTCGTCACGGCAGTGCGTGCTGGAGCATGGTGGCTCGGCTTTAGTGCCATCACATGCGCAAGCCCGGTACGCGCCGGTCTAGTGAATGCCTTGGCGAGGTGACTTCGGTCTGGTGCATTTCTGAACCTTGCGATTGCGCCGACTTAAGTCGCGATGCCTAGCAAAGGGAGCCACCGGCCTAGAGCAAGATATTGCCTAGACAAAGCGCCTCGGCCTTGTGCGTGTCTGAACCGCGATGGCTTCCGAACCGGTGCATGCCTGAACCGCGGTGAAACCGGCCCTAGTTCCATAACATTCCTAGAAAAGGTGCCTCGACCCAGTGCATGCCTAGACACGGCGACTCAGCCTATTGCCATGACATGCCTAGGAAATGTGCCTCGGTCTAGTTCATGCCTAAACACAATGCCTCGATCGAGTGCGATGCGTAGCAAAGGTCCCTTAGCCTAATTCCATGACATGGGAAGGAAAGTGCGCAAATCTGGTACATGCCTAGACCGCGGTGACTCGAGATTTAGTGCATGCCTAGACAAGGTGCCTCGGCCTAGTGCAATTACAATCCTAGGAGAGTTGCCTCGGCTTAGTTTATGCCTAGAACGGTGACTAGGCCTAGTGCATCCCTAGACATAGTGCCTCGGCCAAGTGTCATGACATGCCTAGGAAAGGTGTCTCGGCCTAGTCATGTATAGGCACGGTGACTCGACCTAGCGCATTCCTAGAAACGGTGCCTCGGCCTAGTGCATGCCTGAACCGCGTTGACTCGGCCTAGTACGTACTGCCTAAACCTGATGTAGCCACATTCAGTTCCATCACATGCCACAATGAGGTGCGCCCCGATGCGGCGGTGCATGCCTAGACACGGTGACTCGGCCTAGTGCATGCCTAAACACAGCGCCTCGGCCTAGTGCTTGCCTATACCCGGGGCCTCGGCCTAGTTCCATGACATACATAGGAAAGGTTCCTCGGCCTAGCGTATGCCTAGACACGGTGCCTCGACTGCTCTGCGACATGCCTAGGAAGGTGCCTCCCGACTGCGCGTTCCTAGAAAGCGGTACCTCGGCCTTGTGCATGCTAGACCACGGTGACTCGGCCTGGTCGGCTAGACCGCGGTGGCTCGACCTAGTTCCATCACATGCCTGAGCAGGTGCTACCGACCAAGTGCATGCCTAGACACGGTGATTAAATGCTAGTGCATGCCTGAACCACGGCGCTGGGCCTGGTGCATAACGTACCTAGGAAGGTGTCTACCGACCAAGTGCTTGCTTAGACCTGGGACCTCGGCCTAGTTCCATGACATCCAGAAGGTTCACCGGCCTGATAGTATGTTTGAACCGCGGTGCCTCGACACTACTACCATGACTTGCCTAGGAAAGGTGCCTCGGCTTAGTGCATGCCTAGACACGGTGCCTTAGCCTAGTGCATGCCTAGACACAGTGACTCGGCCTAGTACATGGCTAGACAAGGTGGCTCGGCCTAGTGCGATGCCTAGCAAAGGTGCCTCGGCCTAGTATGATGCTTAGCAAAGATGCCTCGGCCTAGAGCCACGATGTGCCTGGCAGGCGAAGAAGCGGGGTGGCGTTTTAACTCAACCTCGACCTGATGCATGACAAGATACGGTGACTCGGCCTAGTGCATTTACATGCCTAGGAGAGTTGCCTGGGCTTAGTTTATGCCTAGAATGGTGACTTGGCCTAGTGCATCCCTAGACACGGTGCCTCGGCCTAGTGCCATGACATGCCTAGGAAAGGTGCGCATCGGCTTTAGTGCGTGTCTGAACCGCGACTTCGGCTGGCGCGTTCATGAACCACGGTGCCTCTGACCTTTTGCTTGCCTAGACACGGTGGCTCGGCGGTGCATTACTGAACGCGGTGGCTCGGCTGGTTCCATAGCATTCCTAGGAAGGTGCCTCGACCCGGTGCATGCCTAGAAGCGGTGGCGAGCTATTGCATGTCAGCCACGTAGCCTCAGGCTAGCAAGTTTCATAACATGCCTAAGAAGGTGCCTCGGCTGGTGCTTGCCTAGACACGGTGCCTCGGCTAGTCTGATGCCTAAGCGAGGTGCCTAAGCCTGAGTGCATGCCTAAACACGATGACTGACCTTGTGGATGCTAGACCGCGGTGCCTGCGACCCCAGTGCGAGACATGCCTAGAAGCGAGGTACCTCCACTTTAGTGCATGCCTAGACAAGGTGCCTTGACCCGATTGCATGCACAGACGGGTGACTTACCACTGATCCATGCCTAGGCGGCGTCTCGGCTGGTGGCATGTCATGCCTAGGAAAGGTGCCTCGACTGAGTGCGTGCTTAGACCACCGGTGCCTCGACTACTTAGTGACATGCCTAAGAAAGTTTCCTCGGCCTGGTGTACTAGACACGGTGACTCGGCCTAGTGCTTGCTGAACACGGTGCCTCTCGACCTGCGCCATGACATGCCTAGGAAGGTGCCTCGGCTTTAGTGTGCTAAACACGATGCCTCACGACCGAAGTGCGATGCGTACTTGATGGTCCCATAGCCTAATGCCATGACTGCCAGAAGAGTGCCTCATCTGTGTACCTAGACACGGTGATAATTACAAGGCGTACTGAACATGGTGGCTGTTTCGTGCGTCCACATACCTAAGTATTTGCGGTTTGTGAATGCCTACAAAAGGTGACGCTGGTATAGTGCGTTCCTGAACGCGGTGCCTCGACTTCGTCGATGCCTAGACCGCGGTGCTTGACCTGGTGCATGCTGAACGTTGACTCGGACTGAATTGCATGCGAACCGCGGTGCTTCGACCTAGTCGCGATTACATGCCCCAGGAGGTTGCCTCCGGCAGTTTGCTAGAGCGGTGGTAGGCCTGGTGCGTCATGGGCGATTGCCTCGGCCCGAAGTCGACGACATGCCTAGGAAGGTGCCTGCGACTCGCGAGATCAACGATTGATTCGACTGGCGCGAATCCCTGAACCGCGGTGCCTCGACGTATGCGTTACCTGAACCGTTGAGCTGAGGCTGAGGTGCATGCCCTGAACCGGTGGCTGAAGGCCCTGAGTGCGTACCTGAACCGCAGCGCCTGGGCTGTCTTGTGTTTGTCATCTGAAAGGTGCCTCGGTCAATGCTTTGCCAGGGCAGGGGACTGGCACATTCCATGACATCGGGAAAGGTTGCCATAGGCTGAGTGTATGCGCAGACACGGTGCCTGGCCTTCCTAACATGACATGCCTAGGAAAGGTGCCTCGGCTACAGTGCATGCCTGAACCGCAGTGCCTCAGCCTAGTGCATGCTTAGACACGATGACTGGCTGGTGCTGGCTGAAAGTTGCCCGACCTAGTGCCTGCCACATGCCTAGGCAAGGTGCCGGCTAGTGCATGCCTAAACGAAAAGATGTCTCTTAGTGGTGCATGCCTAAACACGGTGCCTCGGCCTAGTGCGATGCCTAGCAAGGGTGCCTCGGCCTAGTGCCATGACGTTCCTAGGAAAGCCACCTCGGCCTAGTACATGCCTAGACACGGTGCCTCGGCCTAGTGCAATTACACACCAAGGAGATTTGCCTCGGCTTAGTTTATGCGAGCGGTGACTAACGGGGTGCATGCCCCAGACAGTGCTTCGGCCAAATGCCGCTGACATGTTTAGGAAAGGCGCCTCGTCTGGATTCATGTCTGAACGGTGACTTCGACCCTGGCGCGTTTCTAGACAGTGCCTCGGCCTTGTGAATGCTTAGACAGTGACTACGGCTGGTGCCATCACATTGCTAGGCAAGGCGCGCCGGTCGCGAATGCCTAGAAAGGTGACTCGATTACAGTGTGTTCCTTGACCGCGGTGCGCCGACCTGATGCGATGCCTGAACCGCGTGCCTCGGCCTAGTGCATGCCTAGACACGGTGACTCGGACTAGTGCATGCCACAGACCTGCGATGCCTCGACTGTAGTGCGATTATGCACCAGGAGGTTACCTCGGCTTAGTTTTATGCTAGAGCGGTGGCCAGGGGCCCTAGTGCGTCCTAGACAGTGCCTCGACTATTGCCATGACATGCCTAGGCAAGGTGCCTCGGCCTAGTGCATGTCTAGACACGGTGACTCGGCCTAGCGCATTCCTAGACACGGTGCCTCGGCCTTTTGCATGCACTGAACCACCGATTGACTCGGCTAAGCGCATTCTTAGACAAGTGGCTCGTCCGAGTTCCATCACATGCCTAGGCGAAGTGCCTCGACGATGCATGCCTAGACACGGTGACTCGGCCTAGTGCAAGCCTAGACCGCGACGTACCGACTGGTACGCTAACATGGCTAGGATAGGTGCCTCGGCCTAGTGCTTGCTTGGGCCGGGGCGAGGCCTAGTTCCATGACAATGCTAGAAGGTTTCGGCCTAGTGTATGCCTAGACACGGTGCCTCAACCTACAACCATGACATACCTAGGAAAGGTGCGTCAGCCTAGTGCATGCCTAGACACGGTGCCTCAACCTTGTGCATGCCTAAACACGATGACTTCGACTGTGCATGCTGAGCACGGTGGCTCGGCCTAGTGCCATCGCGTACCCTAAAAGCGAGGTGCCGCGACCTGGATTCATGCCTAGACAAGGTGTCTCCGTCCCCAATGCATGCCTAAACCGGATGCCTCGACTGGCGATCATAGGGTGCCTCGGCCTAGTGCCATGACGTTCCTAGGAAGCGGCCTCGGCTGGTGGATACCTAGGCACGGTATTTCGACTAGTCTGCGATTACACGCCCGATAGGTTGCCTTGAAGCTTAGTTTATGCCAGAGCGGTGTGGGCAGTGCATGCCTAGACACGGTGCTTCGTCCAAGTGCCATGACATACCTAGGAAAGGGGCCTCGGTCTAGTGCATGTCTGAACTGCGTTGACTCATTCGCGCATTCACGGACATAGTGCCTCGGCCTTGACCATGCATGAACCGCAGTGACTCGATTACGGGTACTTTGCCTGAACCGCGGTGCTCGACTAATTCCATGACATGCCTAGGAATGGTGCCTCGACCTAGTGCATGCCTAGACACGGTGACTCAGCCTAGTGCATGCCTAGACATATCGCCTCGGCCTAGTGCAATAACATGCCAAGGAAAAGTGCCTCGACTTAATGCTTGCATGGGCTTCGGGTGCCTCGGCTGGTTATGACATGCACAGGAAGGTTCCTCGGCTGGTGCATGCTAGACCACTGATAACTCAGCCCGAGTGCTTGCCTAGACCGCGTACTTACCGGCCTCTTTGCCATGACATGCCTAGGAAAGGTGCCTCGGCCTAGTTCATGCCTAGAAACAGTGCCTCGGCCTAGTGCAATGCCTATCACGGGTGCCTCGGCCTAATGCCATGAAATACATAGGAAAAGTGCATCGGCCTAGTGCATGCCTTGACAGGTGGCTGGCTTTAGTTCCATACATACTAGGAAGGTGCCCCGCCGACCTGATGCATGCCTGAACCGCGGTGACCGGCCTGGTATGCCCTAGACACAGCGCCTCGGTCTAGTGCCACTAACATGCACAGGAAAGGTGCGCCGGCCCGGTCTTACTTTGAACCGGGGCCACGACTTTAGTTATGACATCCCCAGGAAAGGTTCCTTGACCTAGTGTATGCCTAGACACGGTGCCTCGGCCTACTAACATGACATGCCTAGGAAAGGTGCCTCGGCCTAGTGCATGCCTAGACACGGTGCCTCAGCCTAGTGCATGCCTAGACACAGTGACTCGGCCTAGTGCATGGCTAGACACTGTGGCTCGGCTATGTCCATGCATGAACTGGTGACTCAGTCTAGTGCTTGCATGAACACGGTGGCTGGGCCTGGTTCCATGACATGCCTAGGAATATTTTTCGACCCTGGTACATGCCTAGACCGTGTGACTTCGACCTAGTATTACTGAACATAGCGCTTCGGCCTAGTGCAATAACATGCCAAGGAAAATTTTCGACCTGGTGCTTGCATGGACTTCGGTGCCTCGGCTAGTTCGCTGACATGCTACGGAAAGGTTCTGACTCTTGCATGCCTGAACACGAGGACTGACCCGGTCTTGCGAACCACGGTGCCTCGGCCTCTTGCCATGATATGCCACACAGAAGGTGCCTCGGCCTAGTTCATGCCTAGAAACAGTGTCTCGGCCTTGTGCAATGCCTATCAAGGGTGCCTCGGCCTAATGCCATGAAATACATAGGAAAAGTGCATCGGCCTAGTGCATGCCTAGACACGGTGGCTCGGCCTAGTTCCATCACATGCACAGGAAGATTGCGCCAGCCCCGATTGCATGCTAGACACGGTGACTTGGCTGGTGCATGCCTAGATCTGACGCCTCGGCCTAGTGCCGTAGCATGCCTAGGAAGGTGCCTCGGCCGGTCTTGCTGGGCGGGGCCTCGGCCTAGTTCCATGACATCCCCAGGAAAGGTTACTCGACCTAGTGTATGCCTAGACACGGTGCCTCGGCCTACTGACATGACATGCCCACAGGAAGGTGCCTCGGCCTGGTGCATGCCTGAACCTGGTGCTGAAGCTGGTACATGCCTGAACCGCGATGTTTCGGCCTAGTGCATGCCTATGAACCGCGGTGGCTCGGCCTAGTGCCATCACATGCCTGAAACCGAGGTGCCTGGCTTTGGTGCATGCCTAAAGAGAAAGAAAACCAATCTCAGTCTGGTGCATGCTAAACAAGGTGCCTCGGCCTAGTGCGATGCCTAGCAAGGGTGCCTCGGCCTAGTGCCATGGCGTTCCTAGGAAAGTAAGCGCCGGCATAGTGCATGCTAGACCTTACACGTGCTTCAGGGCCTAGTACATGCATAGACACGGTGCTTCGGCCTAGTGCATTTACACGCCCAGGAGAGTTGCCTCGGCTTAGTTTATGCCAAGAACGGTGACAAGGCGAGTCTTTGGCCTAGACACGGTGCCGACGAATGCATACGTATGCACAGGAAATGGCCTCGGCGCAGTGCGTAATACGAACCGCCGATGATTCGACTGGCGCATTCCTAGACAAAGTGCCTCGGCCTTGTGCTTGCCTAGACACAGTGACTCGGCCTAGTGCCATCACATGGCTAGGAAAGCTGCCTCGGTCTAGTGAATTCCTAGAAAGGTGACTTGGTACAGTGCGTTTTCTAGACAGTGCCTCGACCTAGTCATTGGCTAGACCGGTGCCTGACCTAGTGCTTGCCTGAACCGCGGTGACTCGGACTAGTGCATGCCTAGACGGTGCATGACTAGTGCAATTACATGCCTGGGAGGTTGCCGCCGACTTAGTTTATGCCTAGACGGTAACTAGGCCTAGTGCATCCCTAGACCACGATTGCGGCCTAGTGCCATGATATACCTAGGAAAGGTGCGCACCGACCTAGTGCATGTCTGAACCACCGGTGACTCAACCTAGCGCAATCCTAGACACGGTGCCTCGGCCTTGTGCATGCCTAGACACAGTGATTCGGCCTACCGCATTCCTAGACACGGTAGCTCGGCCAAGTTCCATCACATGCCTAGGCAAGGTTCCACGACCCAGTGCATGCCTTACAGACAGCGGTGACTCGGCCTAGTGCATGCCTGACCACGCTCGACTGAGTGCCATAACACATGCCTAGGAAGGTGCTGTGTCACTTGCCTAGACCGGGACTAGGCTTGGATTCCATGACATGCCTAAAAGGTTCCGCGACACCGTATATGCACGATGCGGAGTGCCTCGACTACTACCATGACATGTCTAGGAAAGGTGCCTCGGCCTAGTCCATTACCTGAACCACGATTGCCTCGGCCTAGTGCATGCCTAGACACGGTGACTCGACCTAGTGCATGCCTAGACACGGTGGCTCGGCCTAGTGCCATCACATGCCTAGGCAAGTGCCGGCATAGTGCATGCACAGGCAGAGGTGTCTATGTGCAGTGCGTGCCTAAACCACGTGCCTCGACCTGGCGATGCTAGCGAGGGTGCCTCGGCCTGATGCCATGACTTTCCCTGGGAAAGCCGCCTCGGCCTAGTGGATGCCTGAACCGCGGGTGGCTCATTTAGTGCATGCCTGAACCGCGGCACCTCGGCTTTGAGTGCGATTGCGCTAGTAGAGTTGATTCGGCTTAGTTTTATGCGAGAGCGGTGACTAGGCCGAGTGCATCTTACAGACACGATTAGCCGTCAAGTGCCATGACATGCTGAAGGGCCTGGCCTAGTGCGTATCTGAACCACGGTGACTCGGCCTGAATTCGTGGCTGAACACGGTGGCTCGGCTATGTCTGCGCCAGATACAGTGACTCGGTCTAGTGCTTGCGCGACCGGTGGCTCGGCCTAGTTCCATGACATGCCTAGGAATATTGCCTCGACCTAGTGCATGCCTAGACACGGTGACTCAGCCTAGTGCATTCCTAGACATAGCGCCTCGGCCTAGTGCAATAACATGCTAAGGAAAAGTGCCTCGACCTAGTGCTTGCATAGACTCGGTGCCTCGGCCTAGTTCCATGACATGCCTAGGAAAGGTTCCTCGGCCTACTGCATGCCTAGACACGGTGACTCAGCCCAGTGCTTGCCTAGACACGGTGCCTCGGCCTACTGCCATGATATGCCTAGGAAAGGTGTCTCGGCCTAGGTCATGCCTAGAAACAGTGCCTCGGCTGATCTGATGCCTGCTCCGAGGGTGCCTCGGCCTAATGCCGTGAAATACATGGGAAAGTGCCGACACAGAGCATACTAGACGCGGTGGCACCGACTGGTTCCATCACATGCCTAGGAAGATTACCTCGACCCGATTGCATGCCTAGACAATTGACGGCTAGTGCATGCCTAGATCTGACGCCTCAGCCTAGTCTTGTAACATGCTAGGAAAGATTGCCTCGGCCCGATGCCTGAACCAGGGGCCTCGGCCTAGTTCCATGACATCCCCAGGAAAGGTTACTCGACCTAGTGTATGCCTAGACACGGTGCCTCGGCCTACTTACATGACATGCCTAGGAAAGGTGCCTCGACCTAGTGCATGCCTAGACACGGTGCCTCAGCCTAGTGCATGCCTAGACACAGTGACTCGGCCTAGTGCATGCCTAGACACGGTGGCTCGGCCTAGTGCCATCACATGCCTAGACAAGGTGCCCCGGCCTAGTGCATGCCTAAAGAAGGTGTCTCCGTCTAGTGCATGCCTAAACAAGGTGCCTCGGCCTAGTGAGATGCCTAGCAAGGGTGCCTCGGCCTAGTGCCATGACGTTCCTAGGAAAGCCGCCTCGGCATAGTGCATGCCTAGACACGGTAACTGGGCCTAGTACATGCCTAGACACGGTTCCTCGGCCTAGCGCAATTACACGCCAAGTAGAGTTGCCTCGGCTTAGTTTATGCCAGACGGTGTGACAAGGCGATCTTTGGCCTGACACGGTGCCGACGAATGCCACCTAACCCCACGACGCTGCTGAAAATAGCCTCGGCTTTAGTGCATGTCTGAACCGTTAGCTGGCGGATTCCCTGGGTAAGTACCTCGGCCTTGTACTTGCCTAGACACGTTGACTGGCTGAGTGCCATCATGGCTAGGAAAGCTGCCTCGGTCTAGTGGTCCTAGAAAGGTGACTTGGTCTAGTGCGTTCCCACGAACCGCAGTTTTCTCGACTGTGCGATGGCTGAACACGATTGCCTCGGCACAGTGCTTGCTGAACGCGATTGACCGGACTAGTGCATGCTGAACCGCGGTGCGCCGGCTGGTGCGATTACATGCCTAGGAGTTTGCCCCGCCGGCTTAGTTTATGCCTAGAGCGGTGACCATTTCGTGCATCCCTAGACCGGTGCCTCGGCCTAGTGCGCCCGATATGCCTAGGAAGGTGCCTCGGCTAGTACGTAATAGACACGGTGACTCGACCTAAGCGCATTCCTAGACTGATTACTTACCGGCCTTGTGCATGCCTGACCGCGGTGAGAGCTCGTCCTACCGCCATTCCTAGACACATTGGCTGTAGGATTCCATCACATGCCTAGGCAAGGTTCCGCGACCCGGTGCATGCCTGAACCGCGGTGACGGGCTGATGCATGCTGAACCGCGATTATCGGCCTGAGTGCCATAACATGCCTAGGAAAGGTGCCTCGGCTTAGTGCTTGCCTAGACCCGGGGCCTAGGCTTAGTTCCATGACATGCCTAAGAAAGGTTCCTCGGCCTAGTATATGCCTGGTACCGATGCCTCGGCTTACTACCATGACATGTCTAGGAAAGGTGCCTCGGCCTAGTCCATGCCTAGACACGGTGCCTCAGCCTAGTGCATGCCTAGACACAGTGACTCGACCTAGTGCATGCTGAACCTGATGGCTACGGCCTAGTGCCATCATGCCATAGCGAGGTGCCCGGCCCCTAGTGCATGCCCTAGACAGGAATGTCTATGTCTGGTGCATGCCTAAACCGCGGTGCCTCGACCCTGGCGATGCCTAGAGGTGCCTCGGCCTGGTGCCATGACTTTCCTAGGAAAGCTGGCCTCGGCTTTAGTGGATGCCTGAACACGCGGTGACTCGGCCTAGTGCATGCCTAGACCACGACACCCCCTCGGCCTAGTGCAATTGCGCCTAGTAGGTTGATTCGGCCCCAGTTTATGCGAAGCGGTGACTAGGCCGGTGCGTGCCCTAGACGATTGCTTCGTCCGAAGTGCCGCGACACAGGAAGAGGCCTCGGCTGGTGCGTATCTGAACCACGGTGACTCGGCCTAGCGCATTCCTGGACAAAGTGCCTCGGCCTTGTCCATGCATAGACACAGTGACTCGGTCTAGTGCTTGCCTAGACACGGTGGCTCGGCCTAGTTCCATGACATGCCTAGGAATGGTGCCTCGACCTAGTGCATGCCTAGACACGGTGACTCAGCCTAGTGCATGCCTAGACACAGCGCCTCGGCCTAGTGCAATAACATGCCAAGGAAAAGTGCCTCGACCTAGTGCTTGCAAAGGCTCGGTGTTTCGGCCTAGTTCCATGACATGCTAGGAAGGTTCCTCATTTAGTGCATGCTAGACACGGTGACTCGACCCGGTGCTTTGAACGCGGTGCCTCGGCCTACTGCCAGGACATGCCTAGGAAAGGTGTCTCGGCCTAGGTCATGCCTAGAAACAGTGCCTCGGCCTAGTGCAGTGCCTATCAAGGGTGCCTCGACCTAATGCCATGAAATACATAGGAAAAGTGCATCGGCCTAGTGCATGCATAGACACAGTGACTAGGACTAGTGCATGCCTAGACACGGTGCCTTGGCCTAGTGCAATTACATGCCTAGGAGTGTTGCCTCGGCTTGGTTTATGCTTTGGGGCAGGTGACTGGGCCTGGTGCATCCTAGACACGGTGCCTCGACCTAGTGCCATGATATGTCTAGGAAGGTGCCTCGGCCTTGTGCGTAACCGAACCACGGTGACTCGACTGGCGCATTCCAAGACCGTTGCGCCGACTACCGCATTCCTGAACACGGTAGCTCGGCGAGTTCCATCATGCCTAAACCGTCGCGTGACCGGTGCATGCCTGAACCGCAGGTGACTCGACCTAGTGCATGCACCCTAGACACAGCGCTTGACTAGTGCCATAACATGCCTAGGAAGGTGTCATTTTTAGTGCTTGCTTTGACACGAGGGCGAGCCTAGTTCCATGACATGCTTAGAAAGGTTCCTGCGTCCTAGTGAATGCCTGGGTGCGGTGCCTCGGCTGCACGGCATACCTAGGAAGATTAATACCGACCTGTTGCGTACCTCGGACATTGCGCCATTGTGCCATTGCTGAACCGGTGTTCGACGCAATGCACATTTTCCGAACCGGTGACTCTGAAACCTGTGCCCATGCTAAACACAGCGCCTCGGCCTGAATGCCAAAACATGCCTAGGAAGGTGCCTCGACGAAGTGCTTGCACCGCCTGCGGGGCGGCCTGGTTCCATGACATACATAGGAAGGTTCCTGCGCCTGGCGTCAATGCCCTGAACCGCGGTGCCTCGGCTGCTACCGTACATGCGCAGAAAAGGTGCCTCGACTGGCGCATTCCTAGAAGCGGTACCTCGGCCCCCTTGTGCATGCCTGAACAGAGTGACTCGGCCTAGTGTGGCTGAACCGCGGGTGGCTCGGCCTGGTTCCATCACATGCCTGGGCAAAGGTGCCTGACCAAGTGCGTACTGAACCACGGGTGATTCGGCTGGTATGCACAGACCTGGCGCTGGGCTGGTGCCATCGCGTGCCTAGGAAGGTGCGCCGGCCCGAGTGCTTGCTGGGCGGGGCCTCGGCCCCAGTTCCATGACATCCTAGGAAAGGTTCACGCCGGCCTGAAGTGCGTGCCTAGACCACGGTGCCTCATTTACTACCCATGACATGCCTAGGAAGGTGCTCGGCTTAGTGCATGCCTAGACAGCGTGCCTTAACTGGTACGTACCTGAACCACAGTGGCTTCGACTAAATCATGGCTAGACAAGGTGGCTCAGGCCTAGTGCTGATGCTGCAAAGGTACACCGACCTAGTATGATGTAGCAAAGATGCACAAGCCTAGAGCCACGATGTACTAAAACGGCGCGCAAACAGTGCATGACAAGAATCTGATGACTCGGCCTAGTGCATTTTTACATGCCTAGGAGTTGCCTCGGCTTAGTTTATGCAGAATGGTGACTTGGCTGGTGTCTAGACCACAGTTACTGGGGCTGGTGCTACTCGCCCATGCCTAGGAAGGTGCCGCGGCTGTCGTTGTCTGACCGCGTGACTCGACTGGCGCATTTCATAAAACATGATTTTCAATCCTTTTGCTTTACTGAGCCGGTGGCTGGCCCGGTGCATGCTGGGCACGGTGGCTTGGCCTGGATTCCATAACATTCTAGGAAGGTGCGCAGGCGGTGCATGCCTGAAGCGGTGGTGAGCCTGTGCATATGCAGACGGTGCCTCGGCTGATTTCATAACGCTAGAAGGTTGCTAGGCACAGTGCTTTCACTGAACCGCGGTGCCTCCGGCTAGTCGCGAGTGCTAGCGAGGTGCTCAGCCTAGTGCATGCCTAAACACAGTGACTCAGCCTTGTGGATGCTAGACCGCGGTGCCTGCGGCTAGTGCCAAGACATGCCATGGTACCTCCGCTGATGCATGCACAGACAAGGTGCCTCGACTGGTGCATGCCTAGACGGAGTGACTTGCACTAGTCCATGCAGACCACAGCGTCTACGAGCTGGTGGCATGTCATGCCCCTGGAAAGGTGCCTCGGCCCTGGTAAAATGGCAGACAGTGCCTCGACCTGCCGCTGACATGCCTAAGAAAGTTTCACCAGCTGGTCATTTGACGTTGACTGGTACCGATTCTTGCTGAACCACGGTGCCTCGGCCTCGCCGTGACATGCCTGGAAGGTGCCGCCGGCTTTAATTGTGCCTAAAACGATCACCGCCGACCAGAGTCTGCGATCGCGTAGCAATGGTCCCTTAGCCTAATGCCATGACATGCGCCGTACTCCATCTATTGCATGCCTGAACCGCGGTATTCGATCTGGGCGGCCTGAACATGGTCGGCTTTCGGCCTAGTGCGTCACATGCCTAAGAGCAAGCACTCGGTTTAGTGAATGCCTCTGAGTGACATGGTATAGTTCAACCTGAACACGATTGCCGACCCACCGTGCGATGCCTGAACCTGGTGCCCATTTTTAATTGCATGCTGAACCGCATTGACTCGGACTAGTGCATGCTAGACCGCGGTGCCGACCTAGTGCAATTACGCCGAAGTTGCCTCGGCTTAGTTTATGCCTAGAGCGGTGAGTAAGCCTGGTCGTCAGCCCAGACAGGTGCACCGACTGATGCCACGACATGCCTAGGGAAGGTGCCGCCGACCTCACTGCGGTCAACGGTGATTGACCTCGCGCGTCCTAGACCGCGGTACCTCGACCTTGTGCATGCCTGAACCACGATGACTCGGCCTAGTGCATGCCTAGACCGGTGACTACGGCCTAGTGCATGCCTGAACGCACAGCGCCTGCGACCTGATCTTGTAACATGTCTAGAGAAGGTGCCTCGGTCGATGCTTGCGAGAGACGGGGGACTCGGCTAGTTCCGTGACATCCCGGAAAGGTTCCTCGGCTGGTGTATGCACAGACCGCGGTGCTGGGCCATTCTAACATGACATGCCTAGGAAGGTGCGCGGCTGGTGCATGCCTGAACCGCGGTGCCTCGACTGGTGCGTGCTTAGACCGCGATGACTTCGGCACCAGTGCATGCACGAACCACGATTATTTCGGCCGGTTAGCGCTGAACGATTGCCTCGACTGCGCCGCCCGGCATACACAGGAAGGTGCGCCGACGCGGTTCGTACTAGAAGCGATTACGCGCCGACCTGGTCACGATGCTATCACGGGTGCGCCGACCTAATGCCGTGAAATACATAGGAAAAGTGCATCGACCCAGTGCGTACCTTGACACGATGGCTCGACTGGTTCCATCACATGCCTAGGAAGGTGCCTCGACCCGATTGCATGCCTGAACCGCGATGACTCGACTAGTCGTACCTGAACACAGCGCTCGGTCAGGTGCATAACGCATGCTGAGAAGGTGCCTCGGCGATTAACGCTGGGCCGGGGCCTCGGCTGGTTCCATGACATCCCGAAGGTTCACCGACTGGTGCATGCCTGAACGCGGTGCCTCGACTGCTAACGCGGCATGCCTAGGAAGGTGCGCCATTGGTATGCATGCGCCCGAACGCGATGCCTCGACCTTGTGCATGCCTGAACCGTTGACTCGGCCCCCACCAGTGCATGGCTGAACCGCGGTGGCACCGGCTATGTCCATGCATAGACACAAAGACTCGGTCTAGTGCTTGCATAGACACGGTGGCTCGGCCTAGTTCCATGACATGCCTAGGAATATTGCCTCGACCTAGTGCATGCCTAGACACGGTGACTCAGCCTAGTGCATGCCTAGACATAGCGCCTCGGCCGAGTGCAATAACATGCCAAGGAAAAGTGCCTCGACCTGAATTAGCGCGGGTTCGGTGCCTCGGCCTAGTTCCATGACATACTGAGAAAGGTTCCTCGAGCTACTTGCATGCCTGACCACGAGGACTCGACCCGGTGCTTGCCTAGACACGATGCCTCGACCTCTTTGCCATATTATGCCTAGGAAGGTGCACCGGCCTGGATTCATGCCTGAAAGCGATTGCCTCGGCTAAATACTTGATGCCTATCACGGGTGCCTCGGCCTAATGCCATGAAATACATAGGAAAAGTGCATCGGCCTAGTGCATGCCTTGACACGGTGGCTCGGCCTAGTTCCATCACATGCCTAGGAAAGGTGCCTCGACCCAGTGCATGCCTAGACACGGTGACTCGGCCTAGTGCATGCCTGAATCTGACGCCTCGGCCTAGTGCCATGCTGCCTGGGAAGGTGCCTCGGCCCGATACTTGCCTGAACTCAGGGGCCTCGGCACGGATTAAAGACATCGGGAAAGGGTTACTGGAGCCTAGTGTATGCCTGAACCGCAGTTGCCCCTCGGCCTACTTACATGACATGCCTAGGAAGGTGCCTGGCACAGTGCATGCCCTGAACACGGTGCCTCAGCCTAGTGCATGCCTAGACACAGTGACTCGGCCTAGTGCATGCCTAGACACGGTGGCTCGGCCTAGTGCCATGACATGCCTAGACAAGGTGCCTCGGCCTAGTGCATGCCTAAAGAGGAAGGGTGTCTCACATTCACAGTGCAGCCCACAAAACCGGTGCCCCTACGCCTAGTGAGATGCTATAGGTGCCTCGACCTAGTGCCATGGCGTTCCTAGGAAAGCCGCCTCGGCATAGTGCATGCCTGAACCGCGATGGCGGGCTTAGTACGTACCTAGACACGGTTCCTCGAAGCCTCAGCGCCAAATTACGCCAAGTAGAGTTGCCCTCGGCTTAGTTTATGCCGCGAAACGGTGACAAGGCGATGCGCTTTGAACGCGATTAGCCGACCAAATGCCTTGACATGCCTGAAATAGCGCCTCGGCACAGTGCATGTCTGAACCGCATTGATTGACTGCGCGCATTCTGAACCGAAATTACCTCGGCCTTGTGCTTGCCTGAACCCGCGGTGGCTTCGGCCTAGTGCCCATCACGCTTGGCTAGGAAAGCTGCCTCGGTCTAGTGAATTCCTAGAAAAGGAGACTTGGTCTAGTGCATTCCTAGACACAGTGCCTCGACCTAGTGCGATGGCTAGACACGGTGCCTCGGCCTAGTGCTTGCCTAGACACGGTGACTCGGACTCGTACTGCTGAACCGCGGTGCCTCGGCTGGTCGTTACATGCCTAGGAGAGTTGCCTCGACGGATTTATGCTGAAACGATGCTTAGGCTGGTCGTCCACGAACCACGATTAACACCGACTGGGTGCTTGACATGCACAGGAAGGTGCCTCGGCTGGTGCGTATCTAGACACGGTGACTCGACTGCTTGTTCTGAACCACGGTGCCTGACCTTGTGCATGCCTGAACGGTGACTCAGTCTACCGCGTTCCTGAACCACATTGGCTGGCCGGAGTTCCATCACATACTGGCCCCGAGGTTCCGCGACCCGATTGCATGCCGAACACGGTGGCTGACCTAGTGCATGCCTGAACCGCGGCGCCTGGGCTAGATGCCTGTATGCCTAGGAAAGGTGCCTGAAGCTTGGTGCTTGCCTGGGCAGGGCTAGGCTTAGTTAGCGACATGCACTGAAGGTTCATAAGGCTTTGTGCCATGCCTGGCGTGCGATGCCTCGACTGCCTCTCTTGACATGTCTAGGAAGATTTCATTTAGTCCATTACCTAGACACTGATTGCGCCAGCTGGTACGCCTGAACCACGGTATTCGACCTAGTGCATGCCCTAGACACGGTGTGAGCGGTGCCATCCATGCGCGGCAGGTGCCGACCTAGATGCGTGCCTGAAAGGTGTCTATGTACGGTCGTGCCTAAACACGGTGCCTCGCGACCTAGCGCGATGCCTAGCGAGGTGCCTGAAGCCTAGTGCCATGACTTTCCTAGGAAAGCCGCCTCGGCCTAGTGGATGCCTAGACACGGTGACTCGGCCTAGTGCATGCCTAGACACGGCACCTCGGCCTAGTGCAATTACACGCCTAGTAGAGTTGATTCGGCTTAGTTTATGCCAAGAACGGTGACTAGGCCGAGTGCATGCCTAGACACGGTGCTTCGTCCAAGTGCCATGACATGCCTAGGAGGGGCCCGCCCGACCCCAGTGCGTATCTGACGGTGGCTAAGGCTTTGGTGCATGGCTGGGCTCGCGGTGGCTGGCTATGTCCATGCGCCGACCAGTGACTTCGGTCTAGATGCGCGCAGACCGCGGTGACAACTGGATTCGCGAGCATGCTAGGAATATTGCCTCGACCTGTGCATGCTGAACCGCGGTGGCTGTCTGGTGCATGCCCTGGAAACGGCGCCTCGGCTTTGAGTGCAATAACATGCCGGGAAAGTGCGCCGACTGAGTAACGCATAGACTCGGTGCCTCGGCTGGATTCCATGACATGCACGGAAAGGTTCCTCGACTCACGCATGCCTAGACGGTGGCTTCGGCCCGGTGCTTGCCTAGACACGGTGCCTGCGGCCTCACGCCGCGATATGCCTAGGAAGGTGCCTCGGCTGCGTTCATGCCACAAAGCGATTGCGCCGACTATAATCTGGTGCTATCAGGTTCGCCGGCCTAATGGCCGTCGTAGGAAAGTGCATCGGCTGGTACGCCTGAACCGGTGGCTCGGCTTCGTTCCATCACATGCCTAGGAAGGGTGCACCGACCCGGTGCATGCCTGAACACGGTGACTTGGCCTGAGTGCATGCCTGAATCTGACGCCTGTTCGTGCGCCGCCATGCACAGGAAAGGTGCCTCGGCGATGCTTGCCTGAACCCGGGGGCCTCGGCCTGGTTCCATGAGCTGTCCGGAAAGGTTACAGGCCTAGTGTATGCTGAGCACGGTGCGCAGCTGCATGACATGCCTAGGAAGGTGCGCCGACTGGTGCATGCCTGAACGATTGCACCAAGCCTAGTGCATGCCTGAACCGCGGTGACCGACTGTTATCTGCTGGAACGCGGTGGCTCGGCCTAGTGCCATCATGCCTGAACAAGGTGCGACTAGTGCATGCCTAAAGAAGGTGTCTAAAGATGCAGTGCATGCTGGCCTGGTGCGCCAGGCTGATGAGATGCCTAGCAAAGAGATTGCCTCGGCCTAGTGCCATGGCGTTCCTAGGAAAGCCGCCTGGCATAGTGCATGCCTGGTGCGATGCTTCGGGCCCCTGTGCATGCCTAGACACGGTTCCTCGGCCTACGCGCGGTACGCCAGTAGGTTGCCTCAGGCTTAGTTTATGCGAAGCGGTGACCGGCGAGTCTTTGGCCTAGACCGCGGTCTTCGACCAAATGCCTTGACATGCGCAGGAAATAGCCTGCTGTTACGTATCTGAACCGCGGTGATTGATGGCGCGTTCCTAGACAAAGTACGCCTCGACGCTTGTGCTTGCCCCTGAACGCATTAACCGACCTTTAGTGCCATCACGCTGGCTAGGAAAACGCGCCGGTCTAGTGAATTCTAGAAAGGTGACTTGGTGAGTGCGTTTCCTGAACCTTTGTGCGCCGACTAGTCGCGATGGCTAGACACGGTGCCTCGGCCTAGTGCTTGCCTAGACACGGTGACTCGGACTAGTGCATGCCTAGACACGGTGCCTCGGCCTAGTGCAATTACATGCCTAGGAGAGTTGCCTCGGCTTAGTTTATGCCTAGAACGGTAACTAGGCCTAGTGCATCCCTAGACACGGTGCCTCGGCCTAGTGCCATGATATGCCTAGGAAAGGTGCCTCGGCCTAGTGCATGTCTAGACACGGTGACTCGACCTAGCGCATTCCTAGACACGGTGCCTCGGGCTTGTGCATGCCTAGACCGTTATTTCGGCCTACCACAGCATTCCTAGACACGGTAGCTCGGCCAAGTTCCATCACATGCCTAGGCAGGGTTCCACGACCAGTGCATGCCTAGACACGGTGACTCGGCCTAGTGCATGCCTAGACACGGTGCCTCGTCCTAATGCCATAACATGCCTAGGAAAGGTGCCTCGGCAGTGCTTGCCTAGACCGGGGCCTAGGCTTAGTTCCATGACATGCCTAAGAAGGTTCTCGGCCTGGTATGTGCACGGTGGAGTGCCTCGACTGCCCCTACCATGACATGTCTAGGAAAGGTGCCTCGGCCTAGTCCATGCCTAGACACGGTGCCTCAGCCTAGTGCATGCCAAGACACATTGACTCGACCTAGTGCATGCCTAGACACGGTGGCTCGGCCTAGTGCCATCACATGCCTAGGCAAGGTGCCCCGGCCTAGTGCATGCCTAGACAAGGTGTCTATGTCTAGTGCATGCCTAAACACGGTGCCTCGACCTAGCGCGATGCCTTGCAAAGGTGCCTCGGCCTAGTGCCATGACTTTCCTAGGAAAGCCGCCTCGGCCTAGTGGATGCCTACACGCGGTATTTGACCGGCTGAGTGCATGCCTAGACACGGCACCTCGGCCTAGTGAAATTACATGCCTAGTAGAGTTGATTCGGCTTAGTTTATGCAGGCGATGACTAGGCGAGTGCATGCCTGAACCGATTAGCCGTCCAAGTGCCATGACATACCTAGGAAAGGGGCCTCGGTCTAGTGCATGTCTAGACACGTTGACTCAGCCTAACGCATTCCTGGACATAGTGCCTCGGCCTTGTCCATGCATGAACCTGATGACTTCGGTCTAGTGCTTGCCTGAACCGGTGGCACCGGCTTTAGTTCCATGACATGCCTAAGGTGGTGCCGCCGACCTAGTGCATGCGGAGCACCGGTGACTCAGCCTAGTGCATGCCTGAACATAAGCGCCTCGGCCTGGTGCAATAACATGCCAGGAAAAGTGCCTCGACACAGTGCTTCTGAGGCTCGGTGCTTGGCTAGTTAGTGACATGCACAGGAAGGTTCCTCGGCTGGTATGCCTAGACCGCGATTGACTCGACCCGATTGCTTGCTGGAGCCGTTGCTTGCCGGCCTCGCGGGACGCATGCCTGAGGAAGGTGTCTCGGCTTTAGGTCATGCCTGAAAGCGGTCACCTCGACCTGGTGCAATGCCTATCAAGGGTGCCTCGACCTAATGCCATGAAATACATAGGAAAAGTGCATCGGCCTAGTGCATGCATAGACACAGTGACTAGGACTAGTGCATGCCTAGACACGGTGCCTCGGCCTAGTGCAATTACATGCTTAGGAGAGTTGCCTCGGCAAGTTTGTGCTGACGGTGACTAGTCCTAGTGCGTCCGCAGACCGCGGTGCACCGACCTAGTGCCGTGATAATATGCGGGAAGGTGCCGCCGGCCTTGTGCCATGTGTCTAGACACGGTGACTCGACTGGCGCATTTCAAGACACGTTGCCTCATTATCGCGTTCCTGAACCGCGGTGGCTCGGCCCAAGTTCCATCACATGCCTAGGCAGGTGCGTGACCGGTGCATGCCTAGACACGGTGACTTCGACTAGTGCATGCCTGAACCTGGCCAACCGGCTGGTGCCATAACATGCCTAGGAAAGGTGTCCCGGCCTAGTGCTTGCCTAGACCCGGGGCCAAGGCCTAGTTCCATGACATGCCTAAGAAAGGTTCCTCGTCCTAGTGAATGCCTAGACACGGTGCCTCGGCCTACTACCATAACATACCTAGGAAAGGTGTCTCGGCCTAGTGCATGCCTAGACACTGTGCCTCAGCCTTGTGCATGCCTAGACACAGTGACTCGACCTAGTACATGCCTAGACACGGTGACTCGGCCTAGTGAATGCCTAAACACAGCGCCTCGGCCTAGTGCCAAAACATGCCTAGGAAAGGTGCCTCGACCCGGTCTTGCTACGGGGCCTCGGCTGGATTCCATGACATGCGCCGGGAAAGGTTCCTGCACTGGCGTATGCTGAGCCGCGGTGCCTCGACTGCTACCATTACATGCGAAAAAGGTGCCTCGACTGGCGCATTCCTAGAAAGCGATTACCTCGACCTTGTGCATGCCTGAACGATGACTCGGCCTAGTGCATGGCTGAACCGCGGTGGCTTCGACTAGTTCCATCACATGCCTGGAGCTGGAAATTGCCTCGACCCGGTGCATGCCTAAACACGGTGACTGGCACAGTGCATGCCCGTACACAGCGCACGGGCTGGTGCCATAACATGCCTAGGAAGGTGCCTCGACAGAAGTGCCGCTGGAGCCGGGGCCTCGGCCTAGTTCCATGACATCCCTAGGAAAGGTTCCTCGGCCTAGTGTATGCCTAGACACGGTGCCTCGGCCTACTACCATGACATGCCTAGGAAAGGTGCCTCGGCTTAGTGCATGCCTAGACACGGTGCCTTAGCCTAGTGCATGCCTAGACACAGTGACTCGGCCTATTGCATGGCTAGACATGGTGGCTCGGCAGATGCGATGCCTCATGAGGTGCCTCCGGTCTAGTGCGTTGCCGCAAAAGATGCCTCGACGCCGACCACGATGTGCACAAGCAAGCGCCTCGGCACAGTGCATGACGAACCGGTGACTCGGCCTAGTGCAATTACATGCCTAAGAGAGTTGCCTCGGCTTTGTTTATGCCTAGAACGGTGACTTGGCCTAGTGCATGCCTAGACACGGTGGCTCGGCCTAGTTCCATCACATGCCTAGGAAAGGTGCCTCGACCCAGTGCATGCCTAGACACGGTGACTCGGCCTAGTGCATGCCTAGACACAGCGCCTCGGCCTAGTGCCATAACATGCCTAGGAAAGGTGCCTCGGTCCAATGCTTGCCTAGACCTGGCGCCTCGGCCTAGTTCCATGACATCCCCAGGAAAGGTTCCTCGGCCTAGTGTATGCCTAGACAAGGTGCCTCGGCCTTCTAACATGACATGCCTAGGAAAGGTGCCTCGGCCTAGTGCATGCCTAGACACAGTGACTCGGCCTAGTGCATGGCTAGACAAGGTGCCCCGGCCTAGTGCCACCACATGCCTGGGCAAGGTGCCCCGGCCTAGTGCATGCCTAGACAAGGTGTCTCCGTCTAGTGCATGCCTAAACACGGTGCCTCGGCCTGAATCGATGACTAACAAGGGTGCCTCGGCCTAGTGCCATGACGTTCCTAGGAAAGCCGCCTCGGCCTAGTGCATGCCTAAACACGGTGCCTCGACCTAGTGCAATTACACACCAAGGAGAGTTGCCTCGGCTTAGTTTATGCCAAGAACGGTGACTAACCCGAGTGCATGCCTAGACGATTAGCCGGCGAATGCACGTGACATGCACAGGAAAGAGGCCTCGGCCTAGTGCACGTCTAGAAACGGTGACTCGGCCTAGCGCATTCTTAGACATAATGCCTCGGCCTTGTGCATGCTTAGACACAGTGACTTGGCCTAGTGCCATCACATGCCTAGGCAAGCTGCCTCGGTCTAGTGAATGCTTAGAAAAGGTGACTCGGTCTAGTACATTTCCTTGACCGCGGTGCCTCGACCTGGTGCGATGCCTGAACCGCGGTGCCTAAGCCTGGTGCTTGCTGAATCACGGGTGACTCGGACTAGTGCATGCCTAGACACGGTGCCTCCGCCGAGTGCAATTACATGCCTAGAAGAGTTGCCTCGGCTTAGTTAATGCCTAGAACGGTGACTAGGTCTAGTGCATCCCTAGACACGGTGCCTCGGCCTAGTGCCATGACATGCGTAGGAAAGGTGCCTCGGCCTAGTGCATGTCTAGACAAGGTGACTCGACCTAGCGCATTCCTAGACACGGTGTCTCGGCCTTGTGCATGTCTCGACACAGTGACTCGGCCTAGCGCATTCTTAGACACGGTGGCTCGTCCAAGTTCCATCACATGCCTAGGCAAGGTGCCTCGACCCAGTGCATGCCAAGACACGGTGACTCGGCCTAGTGCATGCCTAGACACAGCGCCTCGGCCTAGTGCCATAACATGCCTAGGAAAGGTGCCTCGGTCTAGAGCTTGCTGAACCGGGGCCAAGACTGGTTGTGACTGTACCAGAAAGGTTCCTCGGCCCCAGTGTATGCTGAATGCGGTGCCTCGACTACCTACCATGACATACCTAGGAAAAGTGCGTCGGCCTAGTGCATGCCTAGACATGGTGCCTCAGCCTTGTGCATGCCTAGACACGGTGACTCGACCTAGTGCATGCCTGAACGATTCTTTCGGCCTGGTACCATCACCTGAAACAGTGCCCGGCCTAGTTCATGCCTAGGCCCAGAGGTGTCTCGTGCAATGCATGCTAAACCTTGCGGTGCCTCGACACAGAGCGATGCCTAGCCCGAGGGTGCCTCGGCCTGGTGACATGACGTTCCTAGAAAAGCCGTCTCGGCCACAGTGGATGCCTGAACACGGTTACCTCGGCCTGAGTGCAATTTACACGCCTGGTAGGTTGCCTCGGCTTGGATTTATGCGAACGGTGACTAGTAGGAGTGCATGCCTAGACACCGGTGCTTAGTCCAGTGCTGCGTGACATGCACAGGAAGGGGCCTCGTCTAGTGCATGTCTAGACTGATGACTTCGGCCTGGCGCGTTTACCCTAGATACAGTTCCTCGAAGCGTCAAGCATAGACACGGTGACTTCCGGTCCTGGTGCTTGCAGAACCTGGTGGCTCGGCTGGATTCCATGACATGCCTAGGAATGGTGCCTCGACCTAGTGCATGCCTAGACACAGTGACTCAGCCTAGTGCATGCCTAGACATAGCGCCTCGGGCTAATGCAATAACTTGCCAAGGAAAAGTGCCTCGACCTAGTGCTTGCATAGACTCGGTGCCTCGGCCTAGTTCAATGACATGCCTAGGAAAGGTTCCTCGGCTTTAGTGCGTACAGACAATTGACTCGGCCAGTGCTTGCCTGAACCGCGGTGCCGCCGACTCTTTGCCATGACATGCCTGAGAAGGTGCCGCCGGCCTAGTTCATGCCTAGAAACAGTGTCTCGGCCTTGTGCAATGCCTATCAAGGGTGCCTCGGCCTAATGCCATGAAATACATAGGAAAATTACGCCGGCTGGTGCATGCCTGAACACGATTGGCTTTCGGCTGGTTCCATCACATGCCTAGGAAGTGCCCCTCGACCGGTCATGCCTGAACCGCGGTGGCTACCGACCCTAGTGCAGAAGCCTAGATACAACGCCTCAGCCTAGTGCCATAACATGCCTAGGAAAGGTGCCTCGATCCAGTGCTTGCCTAGACCCGGGGCCTTGGCCTAGTTCCATGACATCCCTAGGAAAGGTTCCTCGACCTAGTGTATGCCTAGACACGGTGCCCCTCGGCCTGCAACATGACCGCCTAGGAAGGTGCCTCGACACAATTGCATGCCTGAACCGCGGTGCCTACGACCTAGTGCATGCCTGAACCGCGGTGACTCGGCCTAGTGCATGGCTAGACACGGTGGCTTCGACTGTGGTCACCGATTCCCCGCCCTAGTAGAGTTGCCTCGGCTTAGTTTATGCCCGAAGCGGGTGACTAGGCCGAGTGCGCTCTCTGGAGCCGCGATTGCTTAGATCCCGAAGTGCCGCGCTGACATGTCTAGGAAAGGGGCCTCGGCCTAGTGCATGTCTAGACAAGGTGACTTCGGCCTAAGCGCATTCACGGACCTGATTAACCCGGCCTTGTCCGTGCATGAACCACGATATTTCGGTCTAGTGCTTGCACAGACCGCGGTGGCTCGGCTTAGTTCCATGACATGCCAAGGAATGGTGCCTCGACCTGGTGTAGCGAACCCCGCGTTGACTCGGCCCTGAGTGCATGCCTGAACCACGGCGCCTCGGCCTAGTGCAATAACATGCCAAGGAATGGTGCCTTGACCTAGTGCTTTACGCGTTCAATTTTCGGCACAGTTCCATGACATGCCTAGGAAAGGTTCCTCGACACGGCGTACTAGACAGGTGACTCCGCCCGAGTGCTTGCCTAGGCCACGATTGCCTACGACCCTCTTTGCCATGACATGCCAGGAAGGTGCCACCGGCCTAGTTCATGCCTCTGGCTTGGCGCCTCGGCCTGAGTCGCGATGCCTATCAAAGGTGCCTCGGCCTAGTGTCATGACATACATAGGAAAAGTGCATCGGCCTAGTGCATGCCTAGACACATTGACTCGGCCGAGTGCATGCTTAGACACGGTGGCAAGGTGCCTCGGCCTAGTGCATGCCTAGACAAGGCGCCTCGACCTAGTGCATGCCAAGACACGGTGACTCGACTTAGTGCATGCCTAGACACAGCGCCTCAGCATAGTGTCATGGCATGCCTAGGAAGGTGCCGCGACTGGTGCGCCAGTTACCGCGAGCTGCCTCGGCTGCGTTCGTGACATGCACAGGAAAGGTTCCACGGCCTAGTGCATGTCTAGACACGGTGCCTCGGCCTAGTACAATGCCTAGAAAGGGTGTCTTGACCTAGTGCCATGACATGCCTCGGCAAAGTGCCTCAGTCTAGTGCAGGCCTAGACACGGTGACTCGACCTGGCGCGTGCTGGTGCGGTGGCTCGGCCTAGTGCCATCACATGCCTTAGCAAGGTGCCCCGGCCTAGTGAATGCCTAGACAAGGTGACTCGGTCTAGTGCATGGCTAAAAACGGTGCCTCGGCCTAGTGAGATGTCTCGCAAGGGTGCCTATGCCTTGTGCCATGAAGTTCCTAGGCAAGCCGCCTCGACTGAGTGCATGCCGGTTTTATTTGTGACTCATTTGGTGCATCTTGGAGCACGGTGCCCCTCGGCCTAGTGCAATTAAAGGCCTAGGAGAATTGCCCCGATTTAGTTTATACCTAGAACAATGATTAGGTCTAATGCATCCCTAGACACGGTGCCTCGGCCTAGTGCCATGACATGCCTAGGAAAGGTTCCTCGGCCTAGTACATGTCTGGACACGGTGACTCGGCCTAGTGCATTCCTAGACACGGTGCCTCTGCCTTGTGCATGCCAAGACATAGTGACTCGGCCTAGTGCATGCCTAGACACAGTGGCTCGGTCTAGTGCCATTACATGCCTAGGCAAGCTGCCTCGGTCTAGTGCATGCTTAGAAAAGTGGCTCAGTCTAGTGCGGCCGCTGGAACCGCGGTGCCTAGACGAGTCACGATGCCTAAGCGAGGGTGCCTGCACTTTAGAGCCGATGTGCCTAGGCGGCGCCTCGGCCCTAAATGCGTGACTAGACCGATTGACTCGGTTGGTCGTGCTGAACCGCGTCCGCCACCGACTGGTGCGATTACATGCCTAAGTGAGGTTGCACCGACGTTTATGCCTAGAATGGTGACTTGTCCTAGTGCATTCATAGACACGGTGCCTCGGCATAGTGCCATGACATGCCTAGGAAAGGTGCCTCGGCCTAGTGCATGTCTAGACATGGTGACTCGGCTGCGCATTTCATAGACGGTGCCTGGCGTATGCCTGAACCACGGTTGCGCCGTGCGATTGCACGTACTAGAAGCGATTGGCGCCGGCATAGTTCCATAACATTCCTAGGAAAGGTGCCTCGACCTAGTGCATGCCTAGACCTGCGGGTGCTGTTCCATGACATGCCTGGGTAAGGTGCCTGCGGCAATCTGCGCCTCGAAAGCGATGCCTCGACCCGGAGGTCGCGATGGGTATGTGGTCTTTGCTAATGCCATGACATACCCGAGGAAAGTGCTTCATCTGGTGCATGCCTGAACGCACGATGACTTTCGGACTAGTGCATGCCTGAACCGCGATTGCCTCGACTGGTAAATCTGACTGGGAGAGTTGCCGCCGGTTTAGTTTATACCAGAGCGGTGACTAGGCCTAGTGCATCTCACGAACCGCGGTGCCTCGACCAGTGCCATGACTTCCCTAGGAAAGGTGCCTCGGCCTAGTGCATGTCTAAGTCGGTATTTCGACCTAACGCATTCCCCTGGCGATTGCCTAGGCCTTGTGCATGCCTAGACACAGTGACTCTGCCTAATGCATGCCTAGACACGGTTGCTCGGCTAGTTCCATCACATGCCTAGGCCCGAGGTGCCTCGACCACGGTCGTACCTAGACACGGTGGCTTCGGCTTTAGTGCATGCCAGGAACCTGACGCCTCGGCCTAGTGCCATAACATGCACAGGGAAAGGGGCCTCGGCACAGTGCTTGCCCTGGGCAGGGGCCTCGGCTGGATTTCATGACATCCACTAGGAAGGTTCCTCGGCTGAGTGTATGCCTAGACCTGATTTTCGGCTACTACCATGACATGCCTAGGAAAGGTGCCTCGACCTAGCGCATTCCTAGAAGCGATTGCCTCGGCCTTGTACATGCCTAGACCGGGTGACCATTTAGTGCGTGCAGGCAACGGTGTTTCGGCACAGTAACATCGCATGCCCCAGGAAGGTGCCTCGACGATTGCGTACTGGTGCGTTGACTAGGCACAGTGCGTACTGAACCTGCGGTGCGGTCCTGGTGCCGCCGCGCTGTCACGCGGAAGGTGCCTGACCCGGTGCGCCGAACTGAGGCCTCGGCTGGTTCCATGGCATCCCAGGGAAAGGTTCTCGATTACGGCGTGTATGCTTTTTGGAGCCACGGTGCCTCGACACACTGTTGGCCTGGAAGGTTCCTCGGCCTAGTACATGCCTAGACACGGTGCCTCAGCCTAGTGCATGCCTAGACACAGTGACTCAGCCTTGCGCATAGCTGAACGCGGTAAAGAAACGACTAGTTCCATCGTGCGACGAGATTGCACCGACTGGTGTACTGATGCCTAACAGAGGTGCCGCGCCGACACAAACCCGCGATGTGCACGAGCGAAAGCGCCTCGATACAGTGAATGACTAGACACAGTGACTCGAACTAGTATATGCCTAGACACGTTGCCTCGGCCTAGTGCAATTACATGCCTAGGAGAGTTGCCTCTTCTTGGTTATGCACAGAGACGGTGACGACCGGTGAATCCCTGAACTGATTGCCTCGGCTTAGTGCCGTGACATGTCTAGAAGGTACCTCATTTGGTGCAGTAATACGAACCGCGATTCTTTCGGCCTAAGCGCATTCATAGACATAGTGCCTCGGCCTTGTGCATGCTAGACCGCGGTGGCGACGGTGCATGACTAGACACGGTGGCTCGGCCTAGTTTCATAGCATTTCTAGGAAAGGTGCCTCGACCCAGTGCATGCCTAGAAAGCGGTGACTCGGCTGACCGTGCCCAGACCACAGTGCGGCGGTTTCATAACATTCCTAGGAAAGGTGTCTCGGCCTAGTGCTTGCCTAGACATGGTGCCTCGGCCTAGTTCCATGACATGCCTAGGAATGGTTCCTGACGCGGTATGCCTAGACTGTTATTCGACTACAGTACTTGCCTAGACTACGGTGTCTCGGCACAGTGCAATGCACAGCAAGGTGCAGGCTGGTGCCTCGACATACTAGGAAAAGTGCCTCGACTAGTGCATGCTTAAACGCCGTGTCTCGGCGAGTGCATGCTGAAAGCGGTGCCAGCCCAGTTTAGTGCCAAGACAAGCCTAGGCAAGGTGCCTCCGCCTAGACAAGGTGCCTCGATCCAGTGCATGCCTAGACACAGTGACTCGCCCTAGTCCATGCCTAGACACAGCGCCTCGGCTTAGTGGCATGTCATGCCAAGGAAAGGTGCCTCGGACTAATGCTGTGCTTGAACCGCGGTGCCCCTCCGACTGCACTTCCATGACATGCCTGAAAGGTTCCTCATTTAGTGCATGCTGAACCGGTGACTCGACCTGGTGTCAGCGCACAGCCACGGTGCCTCGACTCTTTGCCGTGGCGTACAGGAAGGTGCCTCGACCTAGTGCATGCCTGAACCACGATGCGCCGAGCGAGTGCGATCTTTGTGCTGTGGTCCCTTAGCACAATCCCCGCTGACATACCCGCGGGAAAAGGGGCCTCATCTTAGTGCATGCCTAGACACGGTGACTCAACCTAGTGTATACCTAGACATTGTGGCTCGGCCTAGTGCCATCACATGCCTAGGTAAGCTGCCTCGGTTTAGTGAATGCCTAGAAAAGGTGACTCGGTCTAGTGCATTCCTAGACACGGTGCCTCGACCTAGTCACGATGCACCTAGACCTTGGTGCCTCGCCACTGAGTGCATGCACGAACCACGGTGACTCGGACTGGTGATTCACTGAGGCGGTGCCTCGGCCTAGTGCGATTACTGCATCGGGAGAGTTGCACGGAGCTGTTTATGCAAAGCGGTGACTACGTTTAGTGAATCTAGACACGGTGCGACCCGAGAGTGCCATGACATGCTACAGGAAGGTGCGCTTGACTGTACGTATCTGAACCTTTGTGACTCGACCTAGCGCATTCCTAGACATGGTGCCTTGGCCTTGTGCATGCCTAGACACAGTGACTCGCACAGTGCGTACATGAACCTGTTGGTTCGGCCTACGATTCCATCATATGTCGACGAGGTGCACCGACCCGATGCATGCCTAGACCGCGGTGACTCGGCTGATGCATGCTAGACCACGGCGCCTTGGCTAATGCCTGCTGTGCCCCCCTGGGAAGGTACCGGCCCGGTGCTTGCCTGGGCCGGGCCTCGGCTAGATCGTGACATGCCTAGGAAGGTGCCTCGGTCGATGCTTGCCCCTGAACTGGGGCCTCGGCTAGTTCCATGACATCCCAGGAAGGTTCTCGGCTAGTATATGCCTAGACAGTTTCGACTACTAACATGACATGCCTAGGAAAGGGTGCGCAAGCTGGTCGTGCTAAGACCACGTGCCTCCTTTAGTGCATGCCTAGACACGGTGACTCGACACAGTGCATGGGCATTTGGGTGCATAGTGGCCGACCTAGATGCCATCACATGCACAGGCGAGTGCCGGCTGGAGTGCATCACCACAAACGAGGTGTCTCCGTCTAGTGAATGCCTAAACACGGTGCCTCGGCCTGGTCGTGCTAATAAAGTGCGCCGAGCTGGTGCCGTGGCGCGGACCATGAGAAAGCGTACCATTTGGTTCGTATCTGATCAGTTGGTGGGCCTGATTTGCTGCTGAACCACGGTGCCTCGACCGTATTACTTAATCACGCTGCTAAGAAGGTGCACCGGCCTGATCGAGTATCTGAACTCTGATGACAGCCTGCAGCGCGATTCCCTAAAGCGGTGCCCGACTTGTCGCGTACCAGACAGTGACTGGCCTTGTGGCACGCCAGACACGGTTGCTCGGCCTAGTTCCATCACATGCCTAGGCAAGTTGCCTCGACCCAGTGCATGCCTAGACACGTTGACTTGGCCTAGTGCATGCCTAGACACATCGCCTCGGCCTGGTGCGCAAGCATACTGAAAGGTGCCTCGGCCGGTCGCCCGGCAGACGGGGCCTCGGCTAGTTCCATGACGTAGGAAGGTTCCTGGGCACTGTGCTGAGCCAAGATTGCCTGGCCTACTACCATGACATGCCTAGGAAAGGTGCCTCGACCTAGCGCATTCCTAGAAACGGTGCCTCGGCCTTGTAAATGCCTAGACACAGTGACTCGGCCTAGTGCATGCCTAGACACGGTGTCTCGGCCTAGTTCCATCACATGCCTAGGAAAGGTGCCTCAACCCAGTGCATGCCTAGACATGGTGACTCGACTGAGTGCTGTACTGAACCACGGCGCCTCGGCCTAGTGCCATAACATGCCTAGGAAAGGTGCCTCGGCCCAGTGCTTACCTAGACCCGGGGCCTCGGCCTAGTTCCATGACATGCACAGAAGTTGCACCGGTCAATGCTTGCTGGACACAGGACCTCGACTGGATCCATGACATCGGGAAAGGTTCCTCGGCTTTGAGTATATGCCTGAACCAGTTGCTAGGCCTACTAACATGACATGCCTAGGAAGGTGCGCCATTTTTGAGTGCGTACCTAGACCTGGTCACTCGCCTGAGTGCATGCCTAGACACGGTGATGACTCGGCCTAGTGCGCTGGCTGGAACATGGTGGCTGTTTAGTGCGCATCACGTGCAGGCGAGTGCCGACTGGTACATGCCAAACCAGAGGTGTCTCCCGATCTAGTGAATGCTAAACCGCGATTGCCTCGGCCTAGTGCGATACCTAGCAAGGGTGCCTCGGCCTAGTGCCATGACGTTCCTAGGAAAGCCGCCTCGGCCTAGTTCATGTCTAGATACGTTGACTGAGCCTAGTGCATGCCTAGACACGGTGCCTCGGCCATGTGCCATGACATGCCTAAGAAAGGTGCCTTGGCTGTAGTGTCTGAACCGCATTGACCCGACCTAGCATTCCTAGAAGCGGTGCCCGATGCCATGCATGTACTGAACACAGTGACTCGGCCTTGTGCTTGCCTAGACACGGTTGCTCGGCCTAGTTCCATCATACCTGGCGAAGTTGCGCTCGACCAGGTGCATGCACTGAACGCATTGACTTGGCTGGTGCATGCTGAACCGCATTAGCCTCACGACCTAGTGCCTTAACATGCACCTAAGAAGGTGCCTCGGCCGGTGCTTGACTGGGCCCAGGGGCCTCGGCTGGTTCCATGACATCCACAAGAGGTTCCACACAGGCTGATACTACGCCCCCAGAACCTTACGGTGCCTGATTTACTACGTGACATGCCTAGGAAGGTGCCTCGACCTAGCGCATTCCTAGAAATGGTGCCTCGGCCTTGTAAATGCCTAGACACGGTGTTTCGGCACAGTGCATGCCTGACCGCGATTGTCTCGACCTGGTTCCATCACATGCCTAGGAAGGTGCCTCGACCGATTGCATGCACAGACATGAGGTGACTAGAGCTGAGTCGCATTACAGACGGCGCCTCGGCTGGTGCCCATGTATGCCTAGGAAGGTGCCTCGGCGGTCGCTCCTGGGCCCAGGGGCCTCGGCCTAGTTCCATGGCATCCCTTGGAAAGGTTCCTCGGTCTAGTGTATACTGGGCTGGGCGGTTCCTCGGCCTACTACCGCGGCTTGCCCAGGTGCCTCGGCTTTTAGTGCATGCATGAACCACGGTGCCTGGCCCCAGTGCATGCTGAACACGATGACTTCGGCCTAGTGCATGGCTAGACACGGTGGCTTGGCCTAGTGTCATCACATGCCTAGGCAAGGTGCCTCGACCTAGTGAAATGCCTAGCAAGGGTGACTCGGCCTAGAGCCACGATGTGCCTGAAGTATTTCTTTGATTAGTGCCACGGTGGTGAGCTAAAATCAACAAAATTTTATATACACCTAAGTTCCCTACTACGCCGTAGTCAAGCTCTTTGCCGGAGTATAGTGGTAAGGTGAACACGGGATGGGTTTCATCCTAGAAATGGTTTGCATCGAGTGCATGAAGGTAAGGCTTTCTATTTGGACTCTTTGGATTTGGGTTTCAAAACGGTGGGAATGGTTTGGCTTGAAAGTGTAAAGCGAAAGTTAAAAGTGTGAAAAATTTAACTTTGAAGATTTAGGTTACTAACTTGGCAAGTTAGGGCAAACAAGTGTCCCTCGGGTTTTATCCTGGCGTTATGACATGCAACATATAGTCCATGGCATAACGGATACATATTTAACTAGCAAACCTCACCATCCAAACATCTCATTTTGAGTCAAAAGCAGATAGCATACGATTATGGCCCCTTTTAGTTTAAAACCCTAACATTCAATTATCATTTTTAGAGGCTCGTAAGACATCTAAAAGAACATGATTGCATCTCTCACGACCTTGCATCCTAAAGCATGGAGAGTAGTGGCGAAATAATAACGGTAAATGTTCATTTAACCACACAATTTGAAGAACCACAGTATAAATATTATCTCGGAGGCTCGTAAAAACCATCTAAAAAGACAGATCCTAAAGCATGGAGAGTATTGGCCAAATCAATAACATCCCATGTTATACGTATGTTTTGAGAATAAGGGCCATAAATACACTACCAGAAGTAGCTTTAATACAAGAGGGCAAACATGCATGCTGCCAGCACAGTAGCTTCCTTCCTCTTAAAGGAAACCTTGAAGCATCTCTTGAGTTGTCCATCCTCAGAGAGGTGTGTTTAACTTGGCCAAGGGAAAGGAAAGAGAAAAGAAGAGAGAAGAGAGAAAAGAAATAAAAACAAAACTAAAAAAACTTTATTCTGAAAATAAAAGCTTCTGAAATATCTTCTCCCAGTTGTTCCTCCAATTCTTCACTTTCTTACAAAACGAGGGCATATGACTCTCAAGGTATGATACCAAAAAACCTATGAAATTGGCTAAGTTATTGGACAATTAGGTAATACACCAGATTTGGAGCGGTTTGGCATTCAATTACAAAGCATGGCGGGCCTTCAAGATTTTCGCTAAGTGAGGAATTTATTTGTGCGAAATCGAAGCAGGTCAGCGAAAACATGGGGGCTAAGCTAAGGGTGGAAAATTCGCTAGCTAGCGAAATTTCGCTAAGTATGAGAATTCTTGTCATCTTAATCGGGGGTTTTTAAGCTAAGGAAACGATCTTGTAAAATTGGGATGAGTCTAGCGAAATTTGGTGTTTTATTTACAGGTTGCGAAATTTTTAAATGGGTTACGAAAATTCGGCTGTTGATCCTTCAACTGCATTGCCTCTTGTCTTCAAGCATCACATTTTCTTCATTTGCCTTGATTTTCTCTATTGATTCTTGGGCTAATTGATGGGTGAGACTTGATTGAGCTTCATGATTCGTCATTTATCTCGACATTGAACTCCAAAGTGCATGAAACACCTCTGAAACAACCAAAATACCTCACAAGCGGCATAAGTGTTACTAAGAAGACTTAGGAACACTTCAATTGGTATAAATGACATGATTAATGTCTGAAAGCACTGAAACCTATCTAATATAGGGTTGAAATTGCACTTTTTGGGCATTAATCACCGACAAACGTTGCTAGTCGCATATGAAGTAAAATAAAAAGAGATGCATGTGCTCTGATACCATGATTTTCAAAAAGATTATGATTCAAAAAGGTTAATGTACTTATACCTGATACTTTCAGCCCGAACATTTTGGCGTCAAAATTTTAAAAACATATATGAAAGAACCAAATCCATACGAGAACAATTCTATGTCAATGTTGGTTCCATGATTCTCAACTTGGATTTCCACCTAAGTCTAATTGATCTTTTTGGAATCCAGACTAAGTCAATAAAGTGTAAAATTTGTTCCCTCCCCGACTAGCAGCTGTGGCCTTAAGTTGTTGAACAACCTAGATAGGGCTAATTACACTTTGCTTTCTTTTTAACTATATTGTAGGATGCAATGCTTGGTCGACTTCATCAAAGTCCGTGTAGCGAGGTCCACCGATGACTCCCAACCACTAAGGTTTAGGGCATCAAGCGAAAGGATCACTTGACCACTAACTCTAAAGGCAAATGGGACTTGAATGACCGAAAATTAAGCACCCACAAGTCATTAAACTTCACCTATCCACCCATGCGAACGCAATCGATGACTCTGGTTGATTAAGGCTTAGGGCATGTCGGGTTGAGCTTTTCATCATACACCCCTCGGACTAGGTACTCGAGGTTTTCAGCAAAGTGCGACTTTATTTTCTTTTTTAACTGCTTTTCTTTTCTTTTTCTTCTTGCTTTTCTTTTCTTTTTCCTTTTTGGAAGACAACATTGGTCTTCAAATGTAGGTAACTCAAAACTTCTTAGGCAACCAACATACTAAGGCCGGTTTGCAAAGTGAAGGAGGTATGCAATTCACGACTATCGAAATAATGAGTGCGTGTGTGAATTAACAAAGTATTTCCAAGTTGAGCATGCTGGACGCATGACTGACGAAATTTAGTTCAAGCATGGGTTGTTCTAACATAGAAGTGAAAACATGATGATTCAATCATCCAGCTTATAGCAATTCAATTGTCCAGTTTGTAGCAATTCAATTGTTCAATTGAAAAGAAAAACACATTTAAACATAGTGGAGGCACAAAACCTGATATGTACAAAAAGCTGTATATATAAACTGAATAGCTTTTGATATAGCCAAAATGGCTAATACAGGAATACAAAGCTAAACACAAAAATATCACTGCCTACTATGGCTAATACATAAATCTTAAACAAAATCAGTAGGCAGTTGATAAAGTTGATAACAAAAAATCAAAAAGAAACCTAACCACCTCACTGCTGTGGTGGTGGTGGTGGTGAGCCTAATGCTGCAGTTTGCAGCGGAACATCGATGAAGAGTGCATCAATGGGTGGGCTCCTCTCGGCCCGACCCGAGGGTATGAGGAAGACCGGGTGGGTCATAATGCGAGTCGGCATAGAATTAACAGGAGCGACCTCGATCTGGGCGGCTGTGTAGTGCAAGTGAGCGATTGGCATCCGTCACACCGGCTATCTCTCTCGGTGGCGCCGGATGTCTCCGGTGAATGATGTCTTGAATAGGAAGGGCGGAGTATCTGCTGTTTCTTGATGTGGTATGTGGAGGAGATGGAGGTGAACGATCGGGAATGGGAGTCCTCTGTACCTCGGGCTCGGGGCCGGGCGTATCATACGTATGGTGGTCCTCGACCTCTGACCCGGTACCTCCTCCCCAGTCCCCCGTGGTCGTATGTGGGAAAGCGGGCATAGTCATAGCTTAGGTCTTGACACTACATGAAGGCATCTAGCTCTCATCTACAGCTGGGCTCCTCACGGGAATCCCATGCAGCTCGAGAACATAGCGGAGGAGTCGGCATCGATGAGTGGGATGCTCTCCGGCTCGGTCAGTTCTTTTCGATGGATTCTCCTCAAAATGCAAAGGGAGGCCATCACCCGGCTTCGAAGGAGCTGAACCAAAATCCACGAGATCGGTAAAGTGCCTCGGGATGGCTCCCTCGTACATAATCTTGCGGGAAACAGTGATACGTAGAAGATGGTCGATGGGCGGCGTCGGCGGAAGTTTGCCTCTGTGGGAATGCTGGACCGGCCCGGTGATGTCTACGGCCGGTCTTTCGGACCATCTCCTTTGTGAGCGGGTGGGCCCAGCTCTATAACCACACCCCTCTGAATGGCGCGGTATCACGACAACCCGATCCCGATCTTTCTTGAAATATCGTGGCACAGTACACGGGCGGTCATCTATCACTGTTGAATCTACAGTGGACCGTCTGTCTCTGGATGTCATAAATTGGTAAAGCGCCGTACCACTCTTGGGTAATAAAAGCTATCAGCGGTCATGAAGGGTAGGAGTGAATACTCACCGATCAATCAGACTCGAAATCTGGGAATTGACTCACCGATACGGAGATGTCATAAAATGACTCTGATGAAACTCCTACTGCGTGGAGTCGCACATTCCCGAGATAGGGTTCCCTACAAATAGTGGCTTCACGATCTCGGCCATTTGTGACATTTGTGGTGATGAAGTCATTACTCTGTGGCACGAATGCTTGGAGATGGTGGGGGTTTACGGTGGAAGATGGCTCGCTGGGCCGTGCAGGCCCGGCTTGGGCGAAGACCCTCCTAACTCTCCTCAGTGAATTACGGCGATGGGGCAGGGTCCGTCCGAGAGTGCGATAACGTCTAAATCCTGGGCTCTCGGAGCGCCTCAGAACCCGGTGATGGTGCGGGGCGGGACTGGTGAGCCACTCTCTCGGCGTCTTTTGAATCACCCAGGGTCGAAGGCGGGGATGACCCACCAGTCTGAACCATATCACGATATCGAAATAAAATACTCGAAAGGGCTCGACTCAGAAAATATAAACTGTTTGCCCAGCGTAGTCTTGAACCCGGAGCTCTCTGGAGGCTCTTGAACCACCTGAAGCAAACAAAGCGGGCAGGCTCCTTATTTGCGGTTGGAATGGCCCGAACTAACCAAACAAGGCTCGAAATGGCCGGATGCTGAGGCGGGCGCCTCTGGTGGCCGCGGTATGCGGCAGCGATGGCTCGGTGTGGAAGCTCGTGGCCCACCTTTCGAGGCGAGGCTCGGTCGGCGAGAACCTTGTCCGGCGGCCAGCGAGACGGGGCTCGTGCGCACGTGGAGGATGCTCGAAGGCTCGGTCAGAGGTACAGTGGCTGGGGCTCGAAACTCTGAACTGGGGTGCAGGCACTCTAGTCACGGCGGCAATGGAAGTCGAAGCGGCCTTCAGGGGCGGCAGCGGTGGCCGGTCGGCCTGGCCAGCGGGGCCCCGGGACTCGGGGCTTAGCGGGGAGCTCGAGGCACGGTGGGAGGAGAAATGTGGAAGTGGCATTCTAAACCGACCCCTCCAGGTTTATATAAGCATCAAGCGATGGCCAAGAGGAATCTTTAACGATTTTGCTATTTTTTAGCCAATTTAGCTCACACCGATTACACCACACCCAATTCAAGATTCGGGATTAAAATGAAAATTAATATATTATTAAAAGTAAAAATTAAAATTAAAGTTAGGAAATAGAATATATCTAATTATTTAATATAAGATAATATAAAATATACCAACTTGCTAAAAATGGAAAATTTGCTAAATTTAAAAACATACTAAAAATAGCTAAAAATGAAATTAACTAAATAACAAAAACAAAAATTGTTGAACTGCAATTTGGTTTTTGAGAACACAAACAGTTCAATTGCAAAATTACTCAAGGAGGGTCAAGGAGGATAATCTCCTCAACCCCTGCAGTTGCCTGGGCTAATTCCATTGTGTTGGGTGACCAATTGTTGATCTGCTCCTCAGTGATGGCTGTTGAATTATTACAGTGGTTTGCGGGTGGGTGTTGATGGCAAAACCAATATATCTTCATTTTCTTGGCTGATCACTCCTTGCATTTCCTGAGTATTGTGTTTTCCTGCACACTGATCAAGTGAAACAACCTCATCAGAAATTTGATTTTCAATTTCTAGCAACTCATGTTTGTTCAAATGAAAGATATTGACTCCGTAGTCATGTTACAAAGTTAATTGCATGACTCCATTCGGCAATTTATTATTGCATTGGCGGTGGCAGAAATGGTCTTCTAAGATGATTGGTACATGATTGGGTTCACTAGCAATTGGTTCGTGTCAGGGGCGCCACAAAATCTCTTGGGTAATTAGGTTGTCTATCTTACTTCAGACATATCCGTATCCTTAGGAAGTTTTCACGGATCCTATCGACTGATGAGAGTGCTGATGTTGGTGAGTTAAGTTCACACAAACCTAATTTGGCAATATCTTGAATACGGCGATGAGTTCCTGCGGCTCCTAAATCAACAGGACTTTTCTATGCAATTCCCACCAATATTGGCCCGAAATTGGCCCAGGAGATCGGGATCTTGTATTTGACGAGGTATTTGCTTTTAATTATGGCCTTGACATGTTCGGTGAAATGCTTTCTTCTCAATGCCTAATCCCTTCTTGATTGTGCAAAGATCTTTCAAAAAATTTTGCATAGCGGGCATTTGATTAGGTCCGGTAAAAGGGTATCATTAACCTTCACTTGCCTTAAAACCTCGAGTACACCTTGTTGAAGTAAGCACTTCTTACCTCTAAGTGCTTGGCAAATGGAGGTGGTATGCGGTATTTCATTGAATCCTCCTCTAGGAGAGTATGCTCGGGTTGCAATTCTTCTCCTGCTAGGTTCTTCAACGGGTTTTGGTATAGAAGGGTGTCGACCTCTTCGACTTAAGGGTGATTATGGCCTTAACCTCGTGTTCCTGGTGTTGGATAATCACACCACCTGTAAGATTCCTTTAGGATTTAAGGCCCATTTGTGATGAAACCTTCCATTCTCTTGTATCTAGCAGCTTGTTGATCTTGGCGATTGAATGCATGGGTTATCAATTTTACGGTTGAGATTGCTCTCAAAGCCCATCTATTCTCTTATTGATGTACTCTACGGTATCAATCCTTTGATGCCGGGTTTAGAATTGTGATTTTTTGTTCTCTGTAAGCCATTTTCTATACTCAAATTCAATGTGGCTTGCTCTCTTGGAGAAAGAGGATGGTGGTTGTTATTGTGAGGAAATAAGCGAGGCTTGGCTTTGGGGTACATAAGCGGGGAGTTGGGTCTCCATGCTAGATTGGGATTCCTCAATTGGAATTGTAGGTATTACCATAGACGTGGATTGTTGTGGCTTGTATTGTCCTACGGTGTTTTGCACGTCGACATCAAATCCTTCGCTGCCGAGGAGGCCATAGGACAACGTTATTGGGTGTGCGGGGATTGGAAGTGGTGCAAGTTATTGTCGCAGGATTCCAGTCCTTTGCATGCACCTCTTAGGCTTTGTTGCCTTCAAGCTCCTCCACTTTCCTAGCTAGGGTTGAAATCCTAGCCCTCATCTCTATTTCTTCAGGCAGTGCATACATCCCTCCCCTTTGGTTGACTGGTGGTCTCATCCTATCAGTTTCTCTAGGGTTAAGCTCATCCCAACCCTTAGAAGTTTCAGCCACGTAATTTAAAAAATCCATGGCTTCATCAGGATGTTTGCTTAAAAAGTCTCCCCCACACATGGTTTCTAAGAGTTGTCTCATGGCAGGAGACATACCACCATAGAAGTGGTTAACCAACATCCATGTGTCAAACCCATGGTGTGGACATGCACTGATGGTTTCCATAAATCTCTCCAACCTTTGGTAAATCTCTCGCCCATCCTAAGCTGCAAAGGTATAAATTTGCCTTTTCAAATTATTAGTCTTGTGAGCACTGAAGAACTTTTTCAAGAATTCAGCTTGCAGCTCAGCCCAACTTCTAATGGTTCTAGGCCTCAATGAGTTGAGCCATATCTTGGCCTTGTCCTTAAGAGTCAATGGAAATGCCCAGCATAGCTTCAGCAAATCCTGTCCATCATACCTTCCCTTGAAGAGTAATGCGAACCTCCTCAAAATCCCTAATATGAGTGTATGGATTTTTCATTTTCCATACCATATTTATGTGGGGAGTAGAGGTACAAATATGGCCTCCTTTGCTACATCTTCAACGGAGGGATGATACGGGATGGGAACGCTTCGCTGCAGGAGGAATTGGATGTGATCCTCATGGTTCTATAGGCATTTTGGATTCATGGGGTTCTGGTTGGCTCTGTTGTTCCTCGGAGTATGGGATCCATGGTATCAGATTGGTACACTAGCCACTAGCCTGGATTTCATTGTATTACCTATCCTATTCAATCTACCTGAAGTGTCTCTATCCCACAGTTGCATACACAGTTATTTACCACAAATTAAGAAACAACCAAAACATAAAACAACCTGCAAAAGATTAAAATTGATGAACAAAATAAACTAAGCGAATGAAAAGCAGGCGAAGCGGTCTGATTCTTGCTAAGTGAAACAAGCGCGGGTTCACACCAGCCCCAGATTTACAAAGGTAAAGGTTACCTTCACTTGTGATGTGGATCACAAGTACTCTTCAACTTACCATTTGTAGTTTGGCACCATCCGACGCGCCATTTGATTGTGCCATGATGAGCTGAGCTAAAATCAACAAAATTTATACACCTAAGTTCCTACTATTTGTAGTAGTCAAGCTCTTTGCACTATAATTGGTCACAAGATTAGAACACGGGGATAGGTTTTCATCCTAAAATGGTTTGCATCAGTGCAGCAGAAGGTAAGGCTTTCTATTTGGACTCTTTGGTTGGTTTCAAAACGATTAGAATGGTTTGGCGAAAATTGTAAAGCGAAAGTTAAAGTGTGAAAAGTTAACTTTGAAGATTTAGGTTACTAACTTGGCAAGTTAGGGCAAACAAAATTAATCTCACGGGTTTTATCCTCGCGTATGACATGCAACATATAGTCCATGGCATAACCGGATCTATATTTAACTAGCAAACCTCACCCGTAAACATCTCTATTTGAATTAAGCAGATAGCATGCGATTATGGCCTTACAGTTTAAAGCCTAACATTCAATTATCATTTTAAGGCTCGTAAAGACCATCTAAGAACAAGTGCATCTCTCACGAGCTTGCGCATCCTAAAGCATGAAGTAGTGGCCAAAATAATAGCATTAAATGTTGCTAACCTAATTTAGAAACCCTAACATCTAAATATTATCTGAGGCCGTAAACCATCTAAAGAACAACGGAGTCCTAAAGCATGGAAGTATTGGCCAAATCAATAGCATCATGTTAATGCAGCTATGTTTTGAGGCAGGCCATAAATACACAGTACCCGTAGCTTTTAATACAAGAGGACAACATGCCATGCCCCACCACCAAGCTAGCTTCTTCCTCTTCAAAGAAAGGAGGCCTTGAAACATCTCTTGAGTTGTCATCCTCGAGAGGTGTGTTTGCGACCCCGGAAAAGGGAGAAAGAAGAGAGAGAGAAGAAAAAGAAATAAAAACAAAACCTAAAAAAACTGTTACAAAAATAAAAGCTTGCAAAATATCTTCTCCCAATTGTTCCTCAATTCTTACCTTTCTTACAAAACAAGAGGAACATATAGGCCTCCTCCAAGGTATGAGAAAATACCAAAAAACCTATGAAATTGGCTAAGTTATTGGACAATTAGGTAATACACCAAGTTTGGAGCGGTTTTGGCATTAATTACAAAGCATGTGAGGCATAATTTTTCGCTAAGTGAGAATTTCGCTAGCTTAAAGCGAAAATCAACGAATCTAAGCGAAAACATGAAATTCGGTAGGGTGGAAAATTTATTAGCTAGCGAAATTTCGCTAAGCGCCAATGAGAATTCACTATTAATAGCGAATCGAGGTTTTTCGCTAAAGACGATGCTAAGCGAGTGGGATGAGTCCTAGCGAGAAATTTGGTGTTTCGCTGGGTTGCGAAATTTTCGTAAGGTTGTGAGTACTAGCAATCCTAGCCGAAAGGGTACTCGCGGCTGCCGAAAAGTCCGACTTTGTTGATCCTTCCTTTGCACGTGCCTCACACTGTCTTCAAGTAAATACATTTTCTTCATTTGCATGATTTTCTCATTGATTCTTGGGCTAATTGATGGCTGAGACTTGAGTTCAAACTTCATGATTCGTCATTTATCTCGACATTGAACTCCAGTCTTAAACACTGTGAAAACAACCAAAATACCCTCGGCAGCATAAGTGTTACTAAGAAACAGAACGCTTCCGTTGTGATCAATGACGTTATTGTGTTTAAAAAACACTCAAGCCTTCTCTGCTCTGGGTTAAATTACCTTTTTTGGGCATTGATAAACCACCTCGGCCTAGTGCATGACAAGACACGGTGACTCGGACTAGTGCATGCCTAGACACGGTGCCTCGGCTTAGTGCAATTACATGCCTAGGAGAGTTGCCTCTGTTTAGTTTATGCCTAGAACGATGACTTGGCTTAGTGCCTCCCCCAGACCGAGTGCCTCGACCTGGTGCGCATGAATGCCCTGGAAGAGTACCTGCGACTAGTGCATGTCTGAACAACGATTTACTTCGACTAAGCGCATTCATGGAGCCACGGTGCCTGCGGCCTTGGCCATGCACTGGCGACCGCGATGTTCGACCAGGTGAATACTGGGCGCGCGGTGAAACGACTGGTTCCACGGCGCGTTCGTTGCGCCGATTTCGAGCGATTGCGTACTGAAAGCGGTGACTGAAGTGGCGTATTGGTGCCACGCGGCGCTGACCCGGTTCTTTGGCTTTGTGCCCCGGAAGTTGCGCCTGATGCTGGTGAACGCTGCTCGCCGGTGCCGAGCGGACTGCGCGGCATGCGTGGGAAGGTTCACTCGTTACAATTGCATGCTAGACTGCATTGACTCGGCGAAGTGCTTGCCTGGGCGAAGTTGCCGCAAACTAGTCGCGATACCTAGCAAGGGTGCCTCGACCTAGTGCCGCGAGCATGCCTAGGAAAATTGCCACCGACTGGTGCATAACTAAGCCACCGATGACCGACTGGTAAATGCGTGAACCGCGGTGCCTCGACTTGGTGCCAGACGTACCACAAACGAATTATCCGCCTAGTGCATGCATAGACAAAGGTGCGCCGACCGGTGCATGCCTGAGACACGGTGACTGCGCCCTAGTCCGTACTGAACCTGGCGCTCGACCCGTACCTAGGAGGAAAGGTGCCTGGGCACTACCAGCCGTACTTAGACATGGTTGTCACCGACTGCTTATGACATGCCTAAGAAGGTTCCTCGGCCTAGTGCGTACAGACACGATGACTGACCCCAGTGCTTGCTGAATACTTGATTACTTCGACCTCACGCCATGACATGCCTAGGAAATGTGCCTCGGCCTAGTGCATGTTTAGACACGATACCTCGACCGAGTGAGATGCGTAGCAATGGTCCCTTAGCCTAATGCCATGACATGCCAAGGAAAAGTGCCTCATCCTAGTGCATGCCTGAACCGCGATTGCCTCGATCGCTAGTGCATGCCTAGACACGGGATACCTCGTCTAGTGCATGCCTAGACATGATGGCTTTCGGCCTGATGCCATCACATGCCTCACGTTCAGGCGCCTCGTTCCTATAGTGAATGCGAGAATGGGTGACTCGGTCACAGTGCGTTCCTAGACGGTGCCTCGACCTGATGCGATGCCTGAACACGGTGCCCTCGACCTAGTGCATGCCTGAACGGGGTGACTCGAACTGGTGCCGCGCCCCAGGAGCGATTGCCTGCGGCCCCTAGTGCAATTACATGCATGGGAGAGTTGCCTGCGAAACCAGTTTATGCCTAGAGCGGTGACTAGGTCTGGTGCATCCCTAGACGCAGTGCCTCGGCGAGTGCCATGTTGTCACTGGGGAAAAGGTGCTTGACCTAGTTCATGTCCTGACTCCGTGACTAGACCTGGCGTTCCTAGACAACGTGCCTCGACTGTGCGTACCTAGACATAGTGACTCGGCCTAGTCCATGCCTAGACACGGTGGCTCGGCCTAGTTCCATCACATGCCTAGGCAAGGTGCCTCGACCCAGTGCATGCCTAGACACGGTGACTCGGCATAGTGCATGCCTAGACACAGCGCCTCGGCCTAGTGCCATAACATGCCTAGAAAAGGTGCCTTGGCCCAGTGCTTGCCTAGACCCGGGGCCTCGGCCTAGTTTCATGACATCCCTAGGAAAGGTTCCTCGGCCTAGTGTATGCTTAGACACGGTTCCTCGGCCTACTAACATGACATGCCTAGGAAAGGTGCCTCGACCTAGTGCATGCCTAGACACGATACCCGACCCCAGTGCATGCTGAGCACGTGACTCGGCTAGTGCATGGCTAGACACGGTGGCTCGACCTAGTGCCATCACATGCCTGGGCGAGGCGCCCGGCCTGGTGCGTACTTTGAACCGGGTGTCTCGTCTAGTGCGTGCACAACCTGATCTTCGACTGGTCTGATGTCTAGCGAGGGTGCCTGGCCTAGTGCCATGACGTTCACAGGAAAGCCGCCTCGGCCTGGTGCATGCCTGAACCGGTGACTCGGCCTGGTGCATGCTAGACGCGGATGCCTCGGCCTAGTGCAATTACAAGCCAAGGAGAGTTGCCTCGACTTGGTTATGCGAACGGTGACTATTTGGGAGTCGTACCCCAGGCGGTCTTAGATCGAGTGCCGTGACATGCCAGGAAGAGGCCTCGGCCTAGTTTATGTCTAGACACGGTGACTCGGCCTATCGCATTCCAAGACATAGTGCCTCGGCCTTGTGCATGCCTAGACACAATGACTCAGCCTAGTGCCATCACATGCCTAAGAAAGCTGCCTCGGTCTAGTGAATGCCTAGAAAAGGTGACTCGGTCTAGTGCATTCCTAGACACGATGCCTCGACCTAGTGCGATGCTGAACCGCAGGTGCCTGAATCACGTGCTTGCCTAGACACGGTGCCTCGGACTAGTGCATGCCTAGACACGGTGACTCAGACTAGTGCATGCCTACACACGGGTCCTCTGCCTAGTGTAATTACACGCCTAGGAGAGTTGCCTCGGCTTAGTTTATGCCTCGAACGGTGACTAGGCCTAGTGCATCCCAAGACACGGTGCCTCGGCCTAGTGTCATGATGCATAGGAAAGGTGCCTCGAAACTGGTGCATGTCGAACCACGGTGACTTCGACCTATAGCGCGTTCCTAGACCGGTGCCTCGGCAGCGCACATGCCTGAACGGTAACTGCGCTGGTGCATGCACGAACGGTGGCGCCGGCCTGGATTCCATCACGTACGGCGATTTTCGACGTGCATGCTAGACCGCGGTGACTCCGCGCCAGTGCATGCCCTAGACCTGCGCCTCGGCCCTAGTGCCATAACATGCCTAGGAAGGTGCCTTGGCCCGGTGCTTGCCTGAACCCAGGGCCCACCGACACAGTTCATGACATCCCTAGGAAAGGTTCAGCGGCTGAGTGTGTATGCCCCAGACACGGTGCTCAGGCATACTGGCACATGGCCCATGCCTAGGAAAGGTGCCTCGACCTAGTGCATGCCTAGACACGATGCCTCAGCCTAGTGCATGCCTAGACATAATGACTCGGTCTAGTGCATGGCTAGACACGGTGGCTCGGCCTAGTTCCATCACATGCCTAGGCAAGGTTCCCCGGCCTAGTGCATGCCTAGACAAGGTGTCTCCGTCTAGTGCATGCCTAAACACGGTGCCTCGACCTAGTGCGATGTCTAGCAAGGGTGCCTCGGCCTAGTGCCATGACGTTCCTAGGAAAGCCGCCTCGGCCTAGTGCATGCCTAGACACGGTGACTCGGCCTAGTGCATGCCTAGACACGGTGCCTCGGCCTAGTGCAATTACAAGCCAAGGAGAGTTGCCTCGGCTTAGTTTATGCCAAGAACGGTGACTAGGCCGAGTGCATGCCTAGACACGGTGCTCCGGCCAAGTGCCATGACATGCACTGGAAAGGCCTCGGCCCTAATCCATGTCTGAACCGCGGTGACTCGGCCTGCGCGCGTTCAAGACATAGTGCCTCGGCCTTGTGCATGCTGAACCGCGGTGACTCGACTAGTGCCATCACATGCCTAGGCAAGGCGCACCGATTACAGTGAATGCCTAGAAAGGTGACTCGGTCTAGTGCATTCCTGAACCGTCTGCCGACCTAGTCACGATGCCTAGACACGGTGCCTCGTCCTAGTGCTTGCCTAGACACGGTGACTCGGACTAGTGCATGCACGAACGCGATTGCCTACGCCTGAATCGCGATTACGCCTAGGAGAGTTGCCTCGGCTTAGTTTATGCCTCGAACGGTGACTAGGCCTAGTGCATCCCAAGACACGGTGCCTCGGCCTAGTGTCATGACATGCATAGGAAAGGTGCCTCGGCCTAGTGCATGTCCAGACACGGTGACTCGACCTAGCGCATTCCTAGACACGGTGCCTCGGCCTTGTGCATGCCTAGACACAGTAACTCTGCCTAGTGCATTCCTAGACACGGTGGCTCGTCTTAGTTCCATCACATGCCTAGGCAAGGTGCCTCGACCTAGTGCATGGCTAGACACGGTGACTCGGCCTAGTGCATGCCTAGACACAGCGCCTCGGCCTAGTGCCATAACATGCTTAGGAAATGTGCCTCGGCCTAGTGCTTTCCTAGACCGGGGCCTCGGCCTAGTTCCATGACATGCCTAAGAAAGGTTCCTCGGCCTAGTGTATGCACCTAGACACGGTGCCTTGGCCTACTACCATGACATGCCCAGGAAAGGTGCCTCGGCCTGGTGCATGCCCACAGACAGAGGTCACCTCGGCCTAGTGCATGTGCCTGAACCACGATGACTGATACAGTGCATGCCTAGACAGGTGACTCGGCTAGTGCCATCACATGCTAAGAGCAAGGTGACCAGGCCTAGTGCATGCCTAGACAAAGTGTCTCAGTCCCCAGTGCATTCCTAAGCCACGGTGCCTCGGCTGTCGTTACTAGCAAAGATTGCCTCCGGCCTAGTGCCATGGCGTTCCTAGGAAACCGCCTCGTCTAGTGCATACTAGACGCGATCACGCCGACTAGTGCGTAGCCCAGACGCGGTGCCTCGGCTTCCAGTGCAATTGCGCCTAGTAGAGTTTCCTCGGCTTAGTTTATGCCAAGAACGGTGAGTAGGTCGAGTGCATGCCTAGAAACGGTTCTTCGTCCAGTGCCATGACATGCATAAAGGGGCCTCGGCCAAGTGCATGTCGAACCGCGGTGACTTCGGCCTAAGCGCATTCACGAGACCTGATGGCTTCGGCCTTGTCCATGCATAGGCGCCTGATGACTCGGTCTAGTGCTTGCCCCCCAGACGGTGGCTCGGCTAGTTCCATGACATGCTAGGAATGATTGCCTGGAGCCTAGTGCATGCCTAGACACGGTGACTCTGACCCTAGTGCATTCTAGACACGGCGCCTCGGCCTGAGTGTCATAACAATATAAGGAAGGTGCCTCGACCTAGTGCTTGCATAGACTCGGTGCCTCGGCCTAGTTCCATGACATGCCTAGGAAAGGTTCCTCGGCCTAGTGCATGCCTAGACACGGTGACTCAGCCCAGTGCTTGCATAGACATGGTGCCTTGGCCTACTGTCATGACATGCCTAGGAAAGGTGCCTCGGCCTAGTTCATGCCTAGACATAGTGCCTCGGCCTAGTGCAATGCCTATCAAGGGTGCTTCGGCCTAGTGCCATGACATACATAGGAAAAGTGCATCGGCCTAGTGCATGCCTAGACACATTTACTCGGCCGAGTGCATGCCTTGACACGGTGGCTCGGCTTTATGCCATGACATGCCTAGGCAAGGTGTCTAGGCCTAGCCCATGCCTAAACAAGGTGCCTCAAACTACTGCATGCCTAGACACGGTGACTCGACTTAGTGCATGCTTAGACACAGCGCCTCGGCATATTGTCATGACATGCCTAGAAAAGGTGCTACGGCCTAGTGCAAGATTAGACAAGCTGCCTCGGCCTAGTTCCATGACATGCCATGGAAAGGTTCCTCGGCCTAGTACATGCCTAGACACGGTGACTCGGCCTAGTGCCTACCTAGACACAGTGCCTCAGCCTACTGATATAACATGTAGAGGAAAAGTGCCTTGGCCTTATGCATGCCTAGACAAGGTGCCTCGGCCTAGTGCGATGCCTAGAAAGGGTGCCTCGACCTAGTTCCATGACATGCCTAGGCAAAGTGCCTCCCGGTCCCCAGTGCGTGCTGAACACGGAGACTCGACTCTTGCATGCACAGACACGGTGGGCCGGCACAGTCTTGTAGCATCTTGCAGGAAAGGTGCCTCGACTGGTGCATGCTGAGCGGTGTTTCGATGCAGTGCGTGCGCAAGCGGATGCCTCGTTTGGTGCGGCACTGAACCACGGTGACTGGGCTGGTGCGTACATGAACCGCGATTGCTTCGACCTAGTCGTTTACGCCCGGAGAGTTGCTGGGCTTAGTTTATACGAGCGTTGACTAGGGTGGGTGTACTGAACACGGTGCTCGGCAATTCGTGATATTCATAGGAAGGTGCCTTGGCTGGTGCATGTCTGAACCACGGTATTTCGACTGCGTGCACATTCCTAGACACGGTATCTCGACCTTGCGCAAGATTAGACACAGTGACTCGGCCTAGTTTCATGACATGCCTAGGAAAGGTGCCTCGACCCGATGCATGCTGAACCACGGTGACTCGGCTGAGTGCGCTGAACCGCGGCGCCTCGACCTAGTGCCGCCAACATGCGAGGAAGGTGTCTCGACTAGTGCTTGCATGAATTTCGGTGCCTGCGGCTAGTTCCGTGACATGCTGGGAATGGTTCGCCGGCTGGTGTGCGAGACACGGTGACTCGGCTGAGTGCTTGCACAGAAATGGTGCCTCGACTCTTGCCATGACATGCCTAGGAAAGGTGCCTCGGCCCCTGGTTCATGCCTGAAAGCGGTGCCTCGACACAGAGCCATGACATGCATAGGAAAGTGCCTCGGCTGGTGCATTCCTAGAAGATGACTGGCTGAGTGCGTGCCTAGACACGCGGTGGCTCGACTTGAGTGCCATGACGTACCCTGAAGCGAGTGCGCCGGTGCCAGTGCGTCTGGAAGCCGAGTCGCGCCGACGGTGCTTGCCCGGACCCGATGACTCGATCTGGTCGTACTTTAGACACGGGCGCCTCGGCCTAGTGTCATGACATGCCTAGGAAGAAAGGTGCCACCCGACACAGTGCGTGATTGAACCTTATTGCCTCGGCTTTAGTTCCATGACATGCCAAGGAAAGGTTTCTCGGCCTAGTGCATGCCTGGGCACGGTGACTCGGCCTAGTGCATCCCTAGACACTGTGCCTCGGCCTACTGCCATAACATGCCTAGGAAAGGTGCCTCGGCCTAGTGCATGCCTAAACACGGTGCTCGACCTAGTGCGATGCCTAGAAAGGGTGCCTCAACCTAGTGCCATGATATGCCTAGGCAAAGTGCCTCGGCTGGTGCATGCTGAACCACGGTGACTCGACAGTGCATGCCCCTAGACACGGAGTGGCTCGGCACAGTGTCATCACATGCCTAGACGAGGTGCCTCGGCACAGAAGAATGCCTAGGCGAGGTGACTGGTCTGTTCCTAAAAGCGGTGCCTCGGCTGGTGCGATGCCTTGCGAAGTCTTATACGCCTTGTGCCATGATGTTCCTAAGCAAGCCGCCTCGGTCTAGTGCATGCTTAAACATGGTGACTCGGCCTCGTGCATGCCTACACACGGTGCCTCGGCCTAGTGCAATGACACGCCTAGGAGGTTACTTCGACAGTTTATGCAGGCGTTGATAGGCCTGGTGAGATGCCTAGACACGGTGCCTCGACCCATTGCCGTGACGTACTGGGAAGGTGCCTCCGACTAGTGCATGTCTGAACCTGATGACTCGGCCTAACTCATTCCTAGACACGGTGCTTCGGCCTTGTGCATGCCTAGACACGGTGGCTCGGCCTAGTTCCATGACATGCCTAGGCAAGGTGCCTCGACCCAGTGCATGCCAAGACACGGTGACTCGGCTTTAGTGCATGCTGAACCTGACGCCTGTTTAGTGCCATTACATGCCTAGGAAAAGTGCCTTGGCCAAGTGCTTTAATACACTCGGTGACTCGGCTGGTGCGTTTCTAGACACGATTAACCTCGGCTTAGTGCCATGACATGCCTAGGCAAGGTGCCTCCACAGTGCATACAGGCAAGGGTGCCTCGGCTGGTGCGGGCTGGGCCTGATGACCACCTAGTCCATGCACAGACACGGCGCCTCAGGCCCTAATGTTGTGATGATGCCTAGGAAGGTTGCGCCGACTCAGTGCATGCTTGAACCGCGATGCCTGTTTGGTTCATGACATTCTAACAAAGGTTCCTCGGCTGGTGCATGCGGCAGGCGAGGTGACTTCGGCTGGTGCTTGCTGAACCGCGGTGCGCCGACTGCGCCGCTGACATGCACCAGGAAGGTGTCGGCTGGTGCATTCTTAGAAGCGATGCGCCGTAGAGGCGATGCGGCGGGTGCGCCGACTGTCTGATGACATGCACAAGCCCGAAAGTGCCTCATTCTAGTGCATGCGAACCGCGGTGACTCGTCTAGTGCATGCTGAACCGCGGTGGCGCGGCTGTGTTATCACATGTCACAAGCGACGCCTCGGCTTAGTTCATGCTGAAACGCGGTGACTCGGTTGGTACGTCTTGCAGGCGCGGTCACGCCGACTGAGTGCGATTACATGCACAGAAGAGTGGCCTCGGCTTAACTTTTGAAAGTTAGGCGGTGACTAGGCATAGTGCATCCCTAGACATGGTGCCTCGACCTAGTGCCATGACATGCCTAGGAAAAGTGCCTCGGCCTAGTGCATATATAGACACGGTGACTCGACCTAGGGCATTCCTAGACACGGTGCCTCGGCCTTGTGCATGCTGAACCGCAGTGACTCGGCTACAGTGCATGCCTAGACATGGCTCCATTTAGTTCCATAACACATGCCTAGAAGCGAGCCTCGATTCGGTGCATGCTGAACCGCGTTACTCGGCTGGTGCATGCTGAACCGCAGCGCCTCGGCTGGTCTTTATACTTGTGCACTGCGAAGGTGCCTCGGCACAATTAACTCCTAGACACGGTGCCTCGAATTTGGATTAGTGACATGCACAGGAAGGTTCCTCGGCTGAGTGCATGCCTAGACCTTTGTGACTCGGCTGGTGCTTGCCCCCGGAGCAGGTTCCTCGGCCTAGTGCGATGCCTAAGCGAGGGTGCCTCGGTCTAGTGTCGTAGCGTACCTAGGAAATGTGCCTTAACTGGTCATGCACAGACGATTGACTCGGCGCAGATGCGTACATAGACACGATTGCCTCGACTTTGTGCGGGGCATGCCTAGAGCGAGGTGCCCTACGCTGGTGCATGCCTGAACAGATGCCTCGACCCGGTGCGTACTTTGAACACGATGACTCGCTACGGTGCGTGCAGACGCGGTAGTGGCCTGGTGTCGTGGCGTGCCTAGGAAGTGCCTCGACTGTAGTGCATGCTTAGACCGCGATTGCCTCGGCGAGTTCCATGACATGCACAGGAAGGTTCCTCGGCTTATTGCGTACTGTAGACCGCGATTGACTCGGCCCTGGTGCTTACTGAACCGCGGGTCTGCGTCGACTCTTGTCGTAACATGTCTAGGAAGGTGCCTCGACTGAGTGCATGCCTAGACACGATGCCTCGGCCAGAGTCGCGATGCCTAAGCCGAGGGTGCCTCGGCCTAATGCGATGACATGCTTGAAGCGAAGTGCGATCATGGTGCGTACTACACAACGTGACTCGCCTAGTCGCATTACTTTAGACATTGTGTGGCTCGGCTGAGTCTTAATCACGTGCCTAAATGACTGAGTCGATACAGTGCGTACTGAAAAAGTGACACGGTCTAGTGCGTTCCCCAGGTAGCGGTGCCTCGATCTAGTGCGGTGAGGGTGCCTCGGCTGGAGGCCACGACGTACTGAAGCGACGCCTTGGCTGAGTCGCGTGCCTAGACAAGGTGTCGGTCTATTGCATGCGTAATCCAGCGTGCGCCGGCTGGTGCGTACTGAACACGGTAACTCGTCCTAGTGCATGCATAGACATGGTGCCTCGGCCTAGTGCATTTACACGCATAGGAGAGTTGCCTCGGCTTATTTTATGCCAAGAACAGTGACTAGGCCGAGTGCATGCCTAGACACGGTGCCTCGGCCAAGTTCCAAGACATACCTAAGAAAGGTGCCTTGGCCTAGTGCATGTCTAGACACGGTGACTCGGCGTAGCGCATTCCTAGACACGGTGTCTCGACCTTGTGCATGCTGAACCACGTTGACTCGACTTAGTCATGCCTGAGAAAGCGGTGGCCGGCTAGTTCCATGACATGCCTAGGAAGGTGCGCCGACCCGGTGCATCTGAACCGCGGTGACTCGGCGCAGTGAGAGCTGGAAGCGGCGTCTACGCCTGGTGCCATAACATGCTGAGGGTGCCTGACCAGTGCTTGCATAGACCGGTGCCTCGGCCTGGATTCCATGACATGCCTAGGGAATGGTTCACCGACTAGTGCATGCCCTGAACCGCCGGTGACTCGGCTGAGTGCATGCTGAACGCGAGCCTCGGCCTCTTTGCCATGACGCCTAGGAAGGTTGCGCCGGCAGTTCATGCCTAGAAGCGATTGCGCAAAGCTAGTGCCATGACATGCATAGGAAAAGTGCCTCGGCTTATTGCATGCCTAGACACATTGACTCGGCTGATGCATGCTGAACCCGCGGTGGCGGCTCGACTTAGTGCCATGACATGCCTAGGCGGAGTGCCTAGGCCTGGTGCATGCCTAGGTGAGGTGCCTCGACCCAGGATTCATTGCGGGACACGATATTTCGATCTAGTGCATGCCTCGGCCTAGTGTCATGACATGCACAGCGAGGTGCCGCGGCACAGTGCACCATGGTGCATTTGCCTCCATTGGTTCCGTGACATGCCTAGGAAGGTTCCTCGGTCTGGTGCTTGCTGGGCCACGGTGCCTCGACTGCGCCATAACATGCACTGGGAAGGTGCCTCGGCTGGTGCTTGCTGAGCACGGTGCCTTGGCCTAGTGCGATGCCTAGAAAGGGTGCCTCGACCTAGTGCCATTACATGTCTAGGCAAATTGCCTCTGCCTAGTGCATGCCCAGACACAGAGACTCGGCAAAGTGCATGCCTAGAAACGGTGGCTCGGCCTAGTGCCATCGCATGCCTAGGCAAGGTGCCTCGGCATAGTGAATGCTGGAAACGGGTGACTCGGTCTGGTATACTGCTTGATTGCCTGGCTAGTGTGATGCCTTGCAAGGGTGCCTCTGCCTTGTGCCATGAAGTTCTAGGCAAGCGCTTTCGGCTGATGCATGAACTGTGGTGACTTCGACCTCGTGCATGCTAAGCGATTGCCTCGGCACAGTGCAGTGCGCCTAGGAGAGTTGCCTCGGCTTAGTTTATGCCAGAGCGGTGACTAGGCCTGAGTCGTGCCTAGACAGGGTGCCTGACGGCTGCCCATGACATGTGCCTTGGAAGGTGCCTCGGCTGGTGCATGTCTGAACACGGTGACCACGGCTAACTCATTCACCAGACCACGGTGCCTCGGCCTTGTGCATGCCTAGACACGGTGCCTTGGCCTAGTTCCATGACATGCCTAGGCAAGGTACCTCGACCCAGTGCATGCCTAGACATGGTGACTCAGCCTAGTGCATGCCAAGACACAGCACCTCGGCCTTAATGCCATAAAATGCCTAGGAAAGGTGCCTCGGCCTAGTGCTTGCCTAGACACGGTGCCTCGGCCTATTTCCATGACATGCCTAGGAAAGGTTTCTCGACCTAGTGCATTCCTAGACACAGTGACACGGCCTAGTGCTTGCCTAGACATGGTACCTCGGCCTAGTGCGTTGCCTAGCAAGGGTGTCTCGGCTGAGTGCCGGGGCTGTACTAGGAAAGTGCCCGCCGACAGTGCATGCCTGAACATGGTGATTTCATTTGGTAAATTGCTGAACCGCGATGCCTCGGCAGTGTCATGAGCATTACCTAGGCAAAGGTGCCTCCACCTGAACAAATGCCTGGACAAGGTGCCTTGACCCGGTGCATGCCTTGACCTGAATGACTCGCCTAGTCAGTACTGAATCTGACGCCTCGACCTAGTGTCGTGACATGCGTAGGAAAGGTGCCTCGGCTTTGGAAGTCGTAGCAGACCGGTGCCTCGGCTTTGGTTATGACATACCTAGGAAAGGTTCCTCGGCTGGAGTGCATGCCACAGACACGGTGACTCGCTGAGTATTTTGAACACGGTGCCTAAACCTCTTGCCGCTGACATGCACAGGAAGGTGCCTCGGCCTAGTGTATGCCTAGAAACGATGCCTCGGTCTAGGGCGATGCCTAGAAAGGGTGCCTCGGCCTAATGTCATGACATGCTTAGGCAAAGTGCCTCATTCTAGTGCATGCTTAGACTCACAGTGACTAGATCTAGTGCGTACTTTGAACCGATTGGATCGACTGGTGCCATCACATGCCTAGGCAAGCTGCGTCGGTCTAGTGCATGCCAAGAAAAGGTGACTCAGTCTAGTGCAATCCTAGACATGGTACCTCGACCTAGTGCGATGCCTAGCAAGGGTGCCTCGGCGTAGAGATTCGACGTGCCTAGGCCGAGCATGGCGCAAGTCGCAGCTAGAGGCGGTGACTCGGACTAGTGCATGCCTGAACCGCGGTTCCTCGACCTAGTGCGATGCTGGCAAAGTGCCTCGGCCTAGCACCGCTGATGCGCGTGGGGAAAGTGCCTCAGCTGGTGTCTTGTGGGGACCTGATGACTCGGCGCCAGTGCATACCTAGACATGGTGCCTCGGCTAAGTGCCAAGACATGCCTAGGCAAGGTGCCTGCTGAAACGCATGCAGACCGGGTGCCTCGACTCGGTGCATGCCTAGAGCCCCGATGACTCATACTAGTCCATGCCTAGACCGGCCTCGGCCTAGTGTCGCGACGTACCTAGGAAGGTGCCTCGGCTAGTGCATTCAGACCACGGTGCCTCGGCCTAGTTCCATGACATGCTGGAAGGTTCACCGACTTGAGTGCGTGCCTAGGCAAGAGGTGACTCGGCCTAGTGCTTGCTTAGACACGGTGCCTCGGCCTCTTTGCCCATGCTTTGTCTGGAAAGGGCGAACCTGCTGCGTGCTGAACCGCGATGCCTTGTAGAGTGCGATGCTGAAGGGGTGCACCGACTGTCTTAATGACATGCCTAGGCTAAGTGCCTCGTCACAGTGCATACTGCCACGGTGACTCGTCTGATGCATGCACTATAAATAGCATGGCTCGACTTTAGTGCCATCAAATGCCTAGGCAAGATTTGCGTTAGAGTTCATGCACAGAAATGGTGACTTCGATTACAGTGCATTCCTGAACACGGTGCCTCGACCTAGTGCGATGCCTAGCGAGAGATTGCCTCGACTGGGAGCCATGAGTGCCCTATGAAGCCTCCTCGGCGTGGTGAATCACTGGAAACCTTGCGCCGACTTTGGTGCGATTCATTACTTTAGAAGAGTTGCCTCGGCTTAGTTTAAGCCTAGAACGGTGACGAGGCCTAGAGCATCCTTAGACACGGTGCCTCGGCTTAGTGCCATGACATGCCTAAGAAAGGTGCCTCGGCTGGTGCATGTCTGAACCGCGGTGACTCCGCTGGCGCATTCCTAGACACGGTACTGGGCCTTGTGCATGCCCGGACATTGACTTCGGCCTAGTGCGTACCAAGATACGGTGGCTCGGTTAGTTCCATCACACATGCACAAGCGAGGTGCCTCCGAACGGTGCATGCTGAACCGCGTTGACTTCGACTGGTGCATGCCTGGGCATAACGCCTCGGCCCCAGTGCCGCTAACACGCCTAGAAAGGTGCGCCGACTGGTGCGCCTAAACGCGGTGCCTCGGCCTGGTTGATGACATGCGAGGAAAGGTTCCTCGGCTAGTGTATGCTGAACCGCGGTGACTGGCTGGTTGAAGCCTAGACACGGTACCTCGGCCTACTGCCATGACATGCCTAGAAAAGGTGCCTCGGCCTAGTGCATGTCTAGACAGGGTGCCTTGGCTTAGTGCGATGCCTAGTAAGGGTGCCTCGGCCTAGTGCATTGACATGCGTAGGAAAAGTGCCTCAGCTGGTGCATGTCAGGAACCGCGATGTTCGGCTGATGCGCATGCCCAGACCGCGTTGGCTCGGCTTAGTCACAAAATGCCTAACCATGGTGCTTCGGCCTAGTGCATGCCTAGACACGGTGACACAGCCTAGTGCATTCCTAGACACTGCGCCTTGGCCTAGTGCCATAACATGCCTAAAAAAGGTGCCTCGGCCTGCGGCTTCAGCCCAGACGATGCCCCCGGCCCGCGCATGCCCAGACACCCGTGACTCGCCCAGTGCTTCTCTCCTAGACACTCCGCCCTACCCTAGCGACGTTCCAGAAAGTGCCCCGGCCTAGTGCCATGACATGTCTAGGAAAAGTGCATCAGCCTAGTGCATGCCTAGACACGCGATCCCATTTCAGTGCATGCCTAGACACGCTAAGCTCCGCCAGCGCCAAGACATGACTGGGGCTAAAGGTGCTCCACCTAGTGCATGCCTAGACAAGGTGCCTCGAATTCAAACAAGATGCCTGTGACACGTTGATCTCGCACTAGTCCATGCCTAGACACATCGCCTCGGCCTAGTGTCATGACATGCTTAGGAAAGGTGCCTCGGCCTAGTGCATGCTTAGACACGGTGCCTCGGCCTAGTTCCATGACATGCCTAGAAAAGGTTCCTCGGCCTAGTGCATGTCTAGACACGGTGACTCGGCCGAGTGCTTGCCTAGACACGGTGCCTCGGCCTATTGCCATGACATGCCTAAGAAAGATGCCTCGGCCTAGTGCATGCTTAGACACGATGCCCCGGTCGAGTGCGATGCCTATCAAGGGTGCCTCGGCCTAATGCCATAACATGCCTAGGCAAAGTGTCTCATCCTAGTGCATGCCTAGACATAGTGACTCGTCCTAGTGCATGCCTAGACACGGTGGCTCGGCCTAGTGCCATCACATGTTTAGGCAAGCTGCCTCGATCTAGTGCATGCCTAGAAAAGGTGACTCTGGCCTAGTGCATCTCAGACACAAAGGTTCCCTCGAATCTAGTGTGATGCCCATAACGGTGCTCGCCTAAAGCCACGACGTGCCTAGGCAAGCCGCCTCGTCCTAGTGCATGCCTAGACACGCTGACTCGGACTAGTGCATGCCTAGACACGGTGCCTCGGCCTAATGCAATTACATGCCTTGTAGAGTTGCCTCGACTTAGTTTATGCTTAGAATGGTGACTAGGCCTAGTGCATCCCTAGACACGATGCCTCGGCCTAGTGCCATGACATGCCTAGGAAAGGTGCCTCGGCCTAAAGGCATGTCTAGGACACTGCACCCGGCCCAGCGCATTCCCATAAACAAAGGCTCTACTTTGCATGCCTAGACACGCTGATTCCTGCCTAGTGCATGCCTGTGACACCTGTCTCGCCTAGTTCCATCACATGCCTAAAGTAAGGTGCCCCCGACCCTGCATGCCTAGATTGTTGGTGACTCGACCTAGCGCATGCCTAGACACAACGCCCTACAAGGCCATAACATGCCTAGGAAAGGTGTCCCGGCCTAGTGCTTTCTAGACACTATGTTCCTACTCTAGTTCCATGATATGCCCATAAAGGGTCTTCGGCCCAGTGCATGCCCATGAAGGTGACTCGCCCCGTGCCCAGACACAAGGCCCGCCTCACCGTCATGACATGCCTAGGAAAGGTGCCTCGGCCTAGTGCATGCCTAGACATGGTGCCTCGGCCTAGTGCGATACCTAGCAAGGGTGCATCGGCCTAGTGTCATGACATGCTTAGGAAAAGTGCCTCAACCTAGTGCATGCCAAGACACAATGACTCGGCCTAGTGCATACCTAGACACGTTGGCTCGGCTTAGTGCCATGACATGCCTAGGCATGGTGCCTCGGCCTAGTGCATGCCTAGACAAGGTGCCTGACCTGCTTGCCCGTGACATCTATGGATTGATCTAGTGCATGCTCAGGACACGCCGGGCCTGTCACACATGCCCAGGAAAGGTGCCACTACCAGTGCATACTTAGACACGCCGCCTCGCCTAGTTCCATGATTACGCCAAGGAAAGGTTTCGCCTCTAGTGCATGCCTAGACACGTGTGACCGGGCCTAGTTCAAGCCCAGACACTTGCCTCGGCCCACCGCCATGACACGATGCCCAGAAAAGGTGCCTCGCCTCTAGTGCATGCCTGCATTAATTCCGTGCCCTCGGCCTAGTGCGATGCCTTGCTTGCTAAGCTTGGCTTCTACCCACGACTTGGAAGCGAAGAGAACTTGAGAGAAAACTTGAAAGGAAGATTGCTCTTTATTGAAGAATGACTCTTTACAATGCTTGGAGAGCTCTTGCCTTGGTTGTTTGCAAATGAGGTCACCACCTCTTTATATAGCCACCTATGGAAGTGTGTAGAACCTTTTAAGATTCCCCACAAACCTAGAGAATTCTTGAATATTCTACTATGTACACATATGTACAAGAGGTCTCTAGAAGAACCTAGGATGATCTCCTTCCTTCCATACCCTTCCACACAAGTGTGGACTTCTCCGGAATCTTCTAGACCTTCCATATCCATCTAGCAAAGGGAGGTCTCTCCAAGTCTCTAGAATCTTCCCACCTCCCTGTATAAGCCCTCATAGCTCCATATGATCAAGAAGGGCTTTCCATGTGTGAGGGTGTGACATTCTCCCCCACCAAAGCCGCAGACGTCCTCGTCAATCTTTCGCCCGAACCGTTCGACCGCTTCTCGAACCGCCACAGCATCTCGCTAGCTCCCAACTGGCTTCACTCTCTGGTAGTCCTTTCCACTTAACTAAGTATTCTTTGTAGGGCTGAAAGTTATTCTTCCTCTGGACCCGGTCTGCCATGATGTAGTCCACCTCCTTATCATAGGACGTGACTACTGCTGTGGGTGCCCTTATAGAGATTCCTCGGCCTGGATCCTCCTTATTTTCTTTGTTTGGCTTTAGATTGTCGATACGAAGACAGATGAATCTTTAGCTCGTGGTAATCGACTCAGAGGACACCTTACCAACCCGTCCCAGTATAGGAAAGGGGCCTTCATACTTTCTCACAAGTCCTTTGTGCACCTTTCGAAAGGACTTGAACTGCTATAGATGAGTCACAAGCACTAAGTCTCCAACCCGAACTCGCATGTCTCCTCTTCTCGTCACCCCACTTTCATCTTTTAGCGCTTTCTAAGTATGAGCGCTATGTCGCCCGCTCGTGCCATCCCTTGTAAATTTTGTGGTGGCACTGACTTCTTCCCGTACCCCGGCTGGGGTGGTGTGAGGAGTCATCGGTTGTTGCCCCATGACTATCTCGAACGGACCCCTCTCGATTGCCCCACTTCTTTGTAGATTGTAGGAGAACTGAGCCACATCTAGCAACTTTGTCCACTCAGTCTGATTAGCACTCACAAAGTGCCTTAAGTATAGCTCTAGTAGGGCATTCACCCGTCTGCCCCGCCCATCCGTCCGAGCGAGCCAGTGTGAGAAGTGAAGCTGCGGCCTCGGGAGCTTGAAGAGCCCATCCAAAACTTCCCAAAGAAAGCGAGTCACGATCATCGATGATGAACTTTGGTGTACTCTAATACTTCACCACGCTCTTATGAATAGCCTAGTTGTCTCCTCTATCGCGGCAATCCTTAGGGGCTACTATGAAAGTAACATACTTTGAAAACCAGACCACCACCACTAAGGATAGATCCATATCCCCGCACTTGGTAGCCGATGATGGTCCATAGTGACACTCTCCCAAGGCCGCTCCGCTATAGGCAAGTGGCTCCAACAACTCTCTAGCCGATGTCAGTTTCCCACTTTGGCCTTGTCGGCACACAAGACAAGTTCTCAAGCATAAGCCTCCCTTTACTCATCCCGTGATCCGTGGGCCGCAGCAGAAAGACTTAGTAGTGCCCTCAGGCGTCGTTGCCTTGGATGACCAGCCCATTTGGAGTCATGACACTGATGAGATCTCCTTCGATGTTTCCTCACTTGTGCTCTCATAGACGCTTCCCTTTCGTAGAGGGATCATCCCTTCACTACAAACGCTTCAGCCTTTTCTCATGAGCCAACGTAATGACTCTCGGCCATCGAAATATGTTGCAATCCCTCTCATGAGATCCACCATCTCTAGTCATGATGCAGCAGCTTCCACTTACGAAGAATATCGCCACGGATTAAGCCGCGTTTCGCTTGTGCTTCAACGCAAGCCACGCCGGTTCCGGAAGCGGCTGCCAGGCGAAAGGTGACCAGCCATAGCGCCCCGACCATACCCGAGCGATTGCGTCATTGTCTTCTTCTGCACGCGCCATCACAGCCATGCTGCAGCATATGTTCTCGCATAAGAACTTCACAGTAGTCGTACCACTACCTTGCGTGGTCGGGCAACGCCAACACGCTCTTTCGCCACGTTTTCTTTAAGCCTTCGTGCTTGCCGGCATTTTCCTCATCCATGCCTTTACTCTTATTAAGGAGGTTCCGTCACTGTGTTGCCTGCCGAGTATCTCGATGAACCGCCGATAGTATGACCAGGCTCAAGAAGGATCGGCGTGGCACTCTAGTGTGGGATCCCATTTCGAATGGCCTTTGATCTGTTTCCCCATCCATCATGAGATTGCAGCCATCCGATACGATGTCTCTTGTGTCATTTTCTCCTGGCAAAAGATATTTCTCTCCTCTTCACATAGCTCATTCTCACAGTTTAAACAGCCTTCCATTACGCTCTTCAAGGTGTTGCATAGCAGCGGTTATCGGTCAGACACAATCTCAGTCTAGGAGCGATGTTTCATCGCGTAGATTTCATGTGCGCACAGAAGATCAAAGGGCACTAGGAATCATAGAGCCATACCATTACACACGAACTTCGGCCATCTCCCCTTCTATTATCTCTAACTCAGGTTTCGCACCACCTGCTTGGCGGGCCTGCTCCCACCAAGCATCTCCAGAGCGCACAAGAGGATCGGGAGACTTGTTTCACACAAAGTTGAGCTCCTGCAGTCGATGCAAAGAAGGACTAACGTGCTTCTTTGAAACATTTGTCGGGCGCATAGGGAGTTTTAGACGTTGATAGCCAGCACTTGTTGCTTCTCAATCACTTCTAGGTGCCATTCCATAAGCTCCCATATGTGGCTCGCTTCCCGTACTCCAACTCCGATCTCGCGATCTTCTTCCCTCCTGTGTGAAGCTTGTAGCTCCTATGGCACATGACTCTGACCATCTGAGCACCTTCTTTCGACTCCATGGGGTATAGATTTACAGTCACTCGGTTCCAAAGAGTCGCTGTCACTCATTTTTGTCCCTTCTCCACAGAGCAATGATACAAGATAGGGTTTTGGCTTAAGCTAAGTGATAGCGAACCATAGAGCCTCCTCTTCTAAGATGTTATCGAACGCAGTAAAGGTAGGCACACTCTACCGCGAAATTCATCCCGATCACTATTCGTCATCCTTACAGGCGCCACAAGGAATACCTGCCTTCTCCCACCGCCCTGAGCCCACTGCCCCATGGTTACTCGTTAGCAAATGAGCAACTCGCCTTAAGCCATTCTGCTTGATGAAACTGGAGCTTGAGCCCAGCCTCTTCCAGATTGTTATGTGGTACGTGTAAATGCATCATAGTCCTATTTACTCCAAGATGAGTCCCTTACTTTGAGGTTACCTAGCTTGCTTGACCTTGAGGGCATTCAACAGCTACATAGACCCCATGTTAGCATCGTCACTCTCTTGCCCGGTCTCCCTCTCGATCAAGGCGTTGAGGGCCTTCTCTTTTAGACATCCCCGTGCCCAATGTGGTCCGTTACACAGAAGTCAGCTAGTCTCGCTTGGAATCCTGCCATTCCCACTCTCGCCTCTTGTCGGGTAGAGGCCAACCTGATCCTTCCTGTCAGGGCTTTTTGTACTCGTCCCACCTTGACATGGCTACCCTTGAAAGATGTCTTGAACTGAGACGAATCTCCCATTCGAAAATCCATGAGAGATCACACGCCATGGTCAGTGGGCTAAGTTCCTGACACCACGCCTCAACTTGCTCACCACTTTGTAGGTTCTCCATGAAGTTGAAGAGAAGCTCATTCTCATTCATATCAAGCGCCTCAAGCATCAAGGAGAACTCCTTGACATAGTCGCGGATTGACCCCGTGTGCTTGAGATGCCAAATCTTCCTACAGCTATGTATCCCGCATCTTCTGGGTAGAATTGTTTAATTTCTCTGGGCTGGGTCCGCCTACGTGGTTCATGGCGATAACCCTTTTTATATTTCCATGAACCTTCTACACCACCATGTAGTCGTGACACTGCTGGAGGTAGAGAGTAGCAGCACGCACCTTGTCGCCCTCGTCTAAGCACGCTATTGCCTCAAAGTATCTCCACGCTGACAAGTGAAGTCATTCAGCCTCCTTAGCATCCCGCTTCCCAAAGGAGTGTGGCTTCAGCACCTCCACTCTTGGGCTTCTCAGTGGCCAAGGACCCAGCTGACAATGCATCTCAGATGGCCACCTCTTGCCTTAACTCTTCTTCGTGCTTGGTCAAGACCTCCACCCTTGACTCTAAGCTTATGAGCATGTCTAGAACCCTCATAAACTCCTACGCGACACCACTGGATTCCAGCGAGCCATGCCCTCGGGAGGTCATGGATCTCACCCCGAGATCCTCCACGGCCTTCTCCATGCTTGGCCCACGAGGTCCACTCTTCCTGGTGTCCGCCATAGCGACCTCCAACCAGGTCACCCGACTGTCCAAGCTCATGAGAGGATCACGAGACTTGTCCTTCTTTCCCCTTCCCTTAGCGGGAGGGTCAAGGTCCCTTCCCCGGACTTGCTCGACAACTTCCTCTACATGAGAGCTCGACATTGTATCCTTCAAGCAACTCCCACACATTGCAACCAAGCTCGATACCTTAACCAGACGACATAGTCTTCCCCACTAAGCCCCGTGCGCACTTAGACAACTCCTCGCCTTCGATGTCATTTAAGTCAACCTCCGATCATTGCATGTTTCGCTTCTACCCATGGCTTGAAGCGAAGAGAACTTGAGAGAACACTCGAAAGGAAGACGCTCACAGAATGACTTTACAATGCTTGAGATTTTGGCTTGGTGGTTTGCAAATGAGGCCACCACCACCTTATAGCCATCTATGGGAAGTGTGTAGAACCTTTCAAGGTTCCTACAAACCTGGGGAGAATTCAATATTCTACTCATGTACATATGCACAAGAGGTCTCTAGAAGAACCTAGATGATATCCTTCCTTCCATACCCTTCCACACAAGTGTGGACTTCTCCTAATCTTCTAGAACCTTCCATGGTCCTTCATAAAGGGAGGTCTCTCCAAGTCTCTAGAATCTTCCCACCTCCCTATATAAGCCCTCATAGCTCCATATGATCAAGAGGGGCTTTCCATGTGTGAGGGTGTGACACTCGGCCTAGTGCATGCTTAGACACGCTGGACTGGCCCAATGCATGCCTGGGACACAAGTGGTCTCTGCCCCACGGCCATGACATGCCTAGGAAAGGTGGCTCCTACCAAGGCATGCCCAGATCGCCATGGACTCGGCCCAGTGCATGCCTAGACATGGTGCCTCGGCCTAGTGCCATGACATGCCCAGGAAAGTTGCCTCGGCCTAGTGGGCTTCTGGGTCAATACGTTGACTCGGGCCTAGTGCTTGCCTAGACACCCAAGTGCCTCACTCCCAAGGCATGACATGCCCAGCAGCGCCCCTACCAGTGCACGTCTAGACACCTAGATGCCTCCGCGCCTAGTGCGATGCCCCACCTAGGTGCTCCTACTTATTTCCATGACATGCCCAGGCAAGGCGCCTACCTAGTGCATGCCCTAGGACACAAAGGATTCCTCACCAGTTGCATTCCAGACACCCGTGCCTCGGCCTAGTTCCATAACACGCCTAGAAAGGTTCCTCTACTTAGCGTATGCCTGTAATGCTGACTGAACATAGTGTTCGTCAAAGACACTATGCCCCCGCCTCATCGCATGACATGCCTAGGCAGGTGCTCGGCCTAGTGCATGCCCAGGACACCTGCCTCCGCCCAGTGCGATGCTCCAGCAAGGTGCCCCTACCCGCCACACGAGCAAGGTGCCTCGGCCTAGTACATGCCTAGACACAGCGGATTCCCACTCTGCATGTCTAGACACCTGGTCTCTACTTAGTGCCATGATTACGACCAGGCAAGGTGCTCTCTCAAATTTAGCATGCCTAGACACGGTGACTGGGCCTAGTGCATGCCTCGACACTCCGCTCTACCAACATGATCGCGCCTAGGCAAAGGTGCCCCGCCTGCACGCCCGATTGACAAAGGGTTTCGGCCTAAATACATGCCCAGCAGCCGGTCCCGGGCCTAGTGCATGCCTAGACATGGTGACTGTCACACCCTCATTTTCATGGAAAGCCCTCTCTTGATCATATATGGATAAATGGGACCCAATGGGGGCTTATATAAGGAGGTGGGAAGATTCTGTGAGACTGGAGAGACCTCCCTTTCGCTTAAAGAATACTCAAGGTTCTAGAAGATTCCGAGAAGTCCACACTCAGGTGGGAAGAGCATGGAAGAGAGGAGGACATCCTAGATTCTTCTAGAGACCTCTTATAAATATGTGTACATAAGGGAATACTCCCCTGTAATTCTCTAGGCTTCACAGAGAACCTTCAAAGGGCTCTACACTTCCATAGGGATGTATGAGTAAGGAGGAGGTGGGCTCCCATTTGCAAACCACCAAGCCAAGAGCCTCAAAGCACTGTAAAGAGTCATTCTCAACAAAGAGCAATCTTCCTTTCAAGTGTTCTCTCAAGTTCTCTGCCTAAGCCGCAGGAAGCCGAGCTAGCAAGCAAGGCAAGTGGGAGGTTGACTTAGCAACATCCGAAGGGCGAAGTCTATGCCGACAGGAGCTAGCAGGGAAACTAAGTCCGTGATGCTTGGTACTAGCTCGTCACACGTGTAAGTTACTGGAGGATATAAATGACGAGCTCTCAAGTAGAGGAAGTTACCGAGCAAGTTCGAGGAAGGGACCCTGACACTCCCGCTAAGGGAAGGGGAAAGAAGGACAAGTCTCGTGATCCTCTCACGAGCTTGAAGAGTCGGGTGACCCGGTTGGAGATCGCTATAGCGGACACCAAGGAAGGAGTGGACCTCATGGAGCAAAGCATGATAGCGCCGTGAGGATCTCTACAAAGTGTGATCCATCTCAAGAGGGGATGCATGGCTCGCCGGTCTCGGTGGTGTCGCATGAGGAGTTCATGAGGGTCCTAGACATGCTCGCAAGTTTAGAGTCAAGGGTGGAGGTCTTGACTAAGCACGAAGAGGAGCTTAGGAAAGAGGTGGTCATCTACAAGATAGCATTGTCAACTCGGGTTATGGCCACCCCTGAAGCACCAAGGGTGGAGGTGCCAAAGCCACACACCTTCACTGGGAAGCGAGATGCTAAAGAGCTAGACAACTACTTGTGGCACATGGAGAGATACTTTGAGACAATAGCATTAACCGACGAGGCAACAAAGGTACGCACTGCTACTCTCTACCTCACTAATAATGCAACTCTATGGTGGCGTAGAAGGTTCATGGAAATAGAAAAAGGGTTATGCACCATAGAAATATAGGCGGACTTCAAGAGAGAAATCAAGAAGCAATTCTACCAAGAATATGCGGATACATAGTTCGTATGAAGATCAGGCATCTCAAGCACACGGGGTCAATCCACGACTATGTCAAGGAGTTCTCCTCCTTGATGCTTGAGGCGCCTAATATGAATGAGAATGAGCTTCTCTTCAACTTCATGGAGAACCTACAAGGCTGGGCTGAGCAAGAGTTGAGGAGACGAGGTGTCCAAGACTTCAGCCACCCGCCACATGGCAAGAGCTGAGTCACCTCATGGATTTAAGAGGAGACTCCGCCCTGCACTGCCGTCTTCAAGGTGCCATAAAGGTGGGGGAGACAAGTGACACAAAAGCTTATAATGCTAAGAAAGGACTGGGCGCGGCTCTACTAACAAAGAGGGCAAGAGCGACGACGAGAGATTTCCAAGCCAAACTAATCGTCTCGCAGAACGGACCATCAGGCACCTGAATGTCCTAAGAGGAAGGCCCTCAATGCCTTGATCGAGAGGGAGACCGAACAAGAAAGTGACGAGGCTCACATGGGGTCAATGCAGCTGTTGAATGCCCTCAAGGTCAAGCAAGCTAAGGAGCAGCCTCAAAGTAAGGGACTCATGTACATGGAGGCCAAGGTGAATGGGATGTCCACCAAGGCTATGATAGACACCGGTGCCACACATAACTTTGTCTCAGAGGAGGAGGCAAGGAGACTCAAGCTCCAGACATCCAAGGAGGCGGGATGGCTCAAGGTAGTTAACTCCGCTGCCAAGCCTTCACAAGGAGTAGCTCGTGGGGTGACGATGAAGATCGGGCCGTAGAGCGCAAGGTCGACTTCACTCACAGACCCATGGATGACTTTAAGATAAAGATCTGATGGATTTCCTTCGTAAGAGCCACGCCCATACCTTTCTATGTTCGATGGCTATCTTAGGAAGAGGAGGCCCCTGTATGGTTCCCACAATCACCGGCTGGGCAAAGCTAAGACCCCTATGTCGCCGATCATGCAATCGAGAAGGGGTTGAAAGAACGAGGTGACCTTACTCAAGCGTCTAAGGAAGACCTCGACGACCCAGAGAGATCCTATGCCCATGGAAGTCAAGAAGGTGCTAGATGAGTTCAAAGATTTAATGCCACCGGAGCTACCCAAAAGGCTCCCACCTAGGAGGGAAGAAGATCACAAGATCGAAGTCGGGTTTCCGAGCAAAACCCCTCGCCACGGACCCTAAAGGATGGCACCCTTGAGGCCAGAGGAGCCGAGAAGACAACTAAAGTGAGTTGCTGGATGCCGGACCATCCAACCGTCTAAGGCTCCCTACAAGGCGCCGGCCCCGTTTCCAAAAGAAGCACGATGGGTCACTACGGATGTGCATCGACTACCGGGCGCTCAACAAGGTGACAGTCAAGAACAAGTATCCTATTCCTCTTATTGCCGACTTATTTGATCAACTTGGTAAAGCAAGGTACTTCACTAAGCTGGACTTGCGGTCGGGGTACTACCAAGTAAGGATAGCCGAAGGAGATGAGCCAAAGACTACGTGCGTAACGAGGTATGGCTCCTATGAGTTCCTAGTAATGCCCTTTGGTCTCACTAATGCACCTGCTACATTATGCACTTTGATGAACAAGATATTCCATCCTTTCCTAGATAAGTTTGTGGGGGTATATCTAGATGATATAGTTATATATAGCAACACCTTAGAGGAGCATGTCGATCATCTAAGGAAGGTGTTCCGGCTATTCAAGCAGAATGAGTTATATGTGAAGAAGGAGAAATGCTCCTTTGCTCTAAGAGAAGTGGGCTTCCTAGGACATCGCATCAAGGATGGAAAACTCATGATGGATGAGAACAAGATCAAAGCCATCCAAGAATGGGATCCCCCTACTAAGGTGCCACAACTGAGGTCCTTCTTGAGCCTAGTCATCTACTATCGGCGGTTCATCAAGGATACTTTCAAGAAGAGCGTACTCCATCGACAAAATCTTCAAGAAGAATAAGGTACGGACGGATGAGAAATGCTAGCAAGCCTCAAGACTCAAGAAGGACATAACTGAGGAGCGGTTAGCGCCTACCCGACCACACCCGCGGTATTCGAGGTACACACCGATGCCTCCGACTTTACTATCGAGGGTTCTTATGCAGGAGAGACTTCCATAAATTCTTTGAGTCAGCAAGCTCAATGACACCCGAAAGGCTGTGACACCATCCAAGAGAAGGAGATGACTCAAGAATCATCCATCGCTTGCGGATTACTTCGAGACATCTATCCGCCTGGGTCACACTCATGCGGGAGCATTCGTGACAACGCCGCTACTAGCTACTTCCGCACTGCATAGTTAAGCCCTGCTGTGCAAGATGGCGTGGACTTCCCGCGAGTTTGACTACACGCTGGAGTACAAGCCAGGCACAGCTAATCATGTGGCCGATGCCTTAAGCCGTAAGGCGGAGCTAGCATCCATGACTAGCCAGCCCCAAGGAGAGATGGTGGATCTCATAAAGGAGGGGTTGCAACATGATCCCGTGGCTAAGAGTCTCATCACATTGGCTCATGAAGGAAAGACAAGGGCGCTGGCAGAGACGCCTACTCTTCACTAAGGGAAGCGACGGTATGTGCCTGGGCTGGGAGCACGAAGGAATCTCTATGTGTTCAGAGCACCAGTCGCAGGAACCTTGTTTCAGGCATGTCAAAAATCCAGTCGAGGCACCATGGCTAGCATGGTGCACTGGTCGAGGCACTGGGCCTAAGAATGCATTCAGTCGAGGCGCCTTGCTCGATGCATGTCACGGCGCTAGCCCACCGTGGTTCAGCATGCACTAGGCCTAGGCACCATGTTAGGGTACGCCATGGCACTATGTGAAGGCACCATGTCTAGACATTCACAGCCGGTCATCAGATCTAAGCATGTACCAAAGCCAAGGCACCTCGTTTGTGGCATGCACTAGGTCAAGTGTCACCGACTTATCATAGCTGGCGCCCGTGACCGCAAAGGAAGACTTTATCAAGACCAAGCATGGCCGATGGGTTTAAGCTTAATGGTGTGAGAGCGCTCCAGATGGTGCGTGCAAGTGGATCGAGGTGAAGCTTCTTTGGAGTCCAGGCATGCCGACCCGGTTAAGTTTGAGGAGCTTGTCGCTGGTCGTGGACCTGACTATGGTTAAGGGTGGTCGCCTACCCACAAATTGGCCTGAGCCGAGCCGCCTCCCGATGAGCCCAAGGCAAGGGCGAAACCACAAGATAAAGGCATACGTGGCGCGGCAGCCGGCCCCAAGAAAGTGTCTATGTGAGACCGCCGCACGGGCCACGCCACTGCGTGAATGAGTAGGCCCGTGACACAAGGCACTTAGGCATCTCGCGGCACTGTGACTCGAGGCACCGCGGGCTAGGTGGCGCACTAGGCCGAGGAACTATGGCTAGGCATCCACTAGGTGGAGACACTGTGCCTATGCATTTCATGGCACTAGTCCGGCGCACCGCGGTTGCACAGCACAATGGTGCACCGTCAGCACGCATCAGTTGCGCGCCGCGCCGGCGCACGCACCTGCTCAGGTCGCCCAAAGCAATGTCACGTTGACTCAAAGTCGGTGCACCGTGTTCAAAGCACCGGGTCAAGGCACCGCGGTCTGGCAAGCACTAGGTCGGGGTTAATCGCGTCTGTGCAAGCACTAAAGTCGGCGGCATCGTGGCTAGGTCGCGACTAGGCCAAGGTGTCGCGCCTAGGCATGTCATGGCACTCCAGCTCGAGTAATCGCGGTTCAAGCACGACTAGGTCGAGGGGTCGTGGCTTCAGCATGTCATGGCACCAAGCCGAGGGCACCATTTCAGCATGCACTAAGCCAAGGAACCTCGTCAGCACGACATGGCACTAGTCGTAGGTGCATGACATGGCACTAGGCCGAGGCACCATGTCTAGGCATGCACTAGGCCGAGTCACCGTGTCTAAGCATGCACTAGGCCAAGGCACCTTGTCTAGGCATGTCATGGCACTAGGTCGAGGCATTGTATAGCATGGCACTGTGCCGAGGCACCGCGGGTTCAGCAAGCACTGGTCAAAGCACCGTGTCTAGTAAAGCACTAGGCCGAGGAACCTTGTCTAAATGGGCTAATCGTGTCTAGGAAAGCACTACAGGTCGAAGTGTCAAACGTAGTTTCCCGTTAAGTCTGAAGGCGCACTTAGACAACTCGCCTCTGATGCTAAGTCACCCACTCATTTTGCTGCTAGCTTCGCTTCTTACCCACTCGCTAGCTTAAGAGAACTCGGGGAGAACACTTGAAAGGAAGAAAGCTCTTTAGTGAAGAATGGCTCTATACAATGCTTTGAGAAGCTCTTGACTTGTTGGTTTGCAAATGAGGTCACCTCCTCCTTATATACACATCTTTGGAAGTGTCTAGAACCTATGAACGTTCTCTATAAGCCTAGAGAATTCTAGAATATTCTACTATGTACACATATTTACAAGAGGTCTCCAGAAGAGTCTAGGATAGTCTCCTACCTTCCATACTCTTCCACACAAGTGTGGACTTCTCCGGATTCTTCTAGAACCTTCCATATTTTTCTAGCAAAGGGAGGTCTCTCCAAGTCTCTAGAATCTTCCCACCTCCCTATATAAGCCCCCATAGGGTCATTTGCTCTATATGATCAAGAGAGGGCTTTCCATGAGTGAGGGTGTGACATTCTCCCCCACTAGAGCTGCAGACGTCCTCGTCGATTATCCTGCCCGGAACCGCTCGATCTGCTTTTGGAACCGCCACAAAGTATTTGCTTGTTCCCAACTGGCTTCACTCTCTAGTAGTCCCTTCCACTTCACTAAGTATTCTTTGTAGGGCTGAAAATTATTATTCCTCAGGACTCTGTCTGCTATGATGTAGTCCACCTCCTTATCATAGGACGTGACCACTACTGTGAGTGCCCTTATAGAAATTCCTCGACCTGGATCCTCCTTATCTTCATGGTAGGGCTTTAGATTACTGACACGGAAGACACAATGAATCTTCAGCCTTAGTGGTAACTCGACCGTGTAGGACACCTTACCAACCCGTCCCAATATGGGAAAAGGGCCTTCATACTTCCTCACAAGTCCTTTCTGCGGCACCTTTCGAAAAGGACTTGAACTGTGGTATGAGCCGACAAGCACTCCAAGTCTCCAACCCGGAACTCGCATGTCTCCTCTTCTTGTCAGCCCACTTCTTCATCTTCTTAGCAGCCTTCAATATGAGCTATGTCAAATACCGTCGTGCCATCCCTAAAGAAATCTCCAGTCGCGACTCTTCCCGTGTACCCCGGGCAAGGGTGTGAGGAGTCACCTGTCGCCCCATGACTATCTCGAACTGACTCCTCCTACGCTTCACTCATTTGTAGATCAGAGAGAACCGGAGCCATATCTAGCAACTTCGCCTGGGCCACCGGTTAGCACTCACAAAGTACCTCAAGTATAGCTCCAGTAGTTCATTCACCCATTCCGTCTGCCCATCAGTCTAAGGGTGAAAGCCTGTAGAGAAGTGAAGCTCCTGTACGCAGCCTGAAGAGCTCCATCCAAACCTCCTGCTGAAGCGGAGTCACGATCACCGATGATGAACTTCGTAGCCCCCAATCATTTACCACACTTCGAGGAATAGCCCGGTCGCCTCTCATTGCAATTCTTGGGGGGCTGCTATGAAAGTAAAGATACTTTGAAAACCTACCCACAACCACTATGATAGATCCATATCCCTGACTCGGGTAAAGCCGACATGATGAAGTCCATAGTGACACCCTCCCAAGGCGCTTCCGCTATGTAGTGGCCTAGCAATCCCCAGCCGATGTCAGCCCACTTTGTCTTGTCGCATACAAGACAAGTCCTCACATAAGTCTCACATCATCCCTGACCAGGGCTGCAGTAGATGTAATTTCAGTAGTACCCTCAAGGCCGCTGACTGGATGTCCAAATTTCATTCTGGAGTCGTGACACTCGATGAGATTCCTTCCATGCTTCCCCACTTGTGCACATGTGTCGCCCTCGTAGAGTAGACCATCCTCTACCTAAAACCATTGGTTTTCCTTCATGAGCCAATGTGATGAGACTTCGCCATTGTGACCATGTCAGCAGCTCTCGGCGAGATCCACCATCTCTCCTCGTCGGCGGTCATGGATGCTAGCTCGCTTACGCTTAAGGCATCGCCACGCGGATTGCGGCCCGGCTCAGACCCAACGTAGTCAAACTCGCCCCGTGAAGTCCCGCTAATCTTGCCCCGCTGGGGCTTGGGCCTTCTTCGGTCCGAAGTAGCTAGTAGCAACATCGTCCGCCTTCACAATGAAGTGTGACCCCAAAGCAGATATGGCCTCCACGTCCAGGTAGCTAATGGATAATGGTCGCCATCTCCGTCTCGGACTGTGTACCGCCCCTCTCCGCGCTATCAGCCAGGCTTTCAAAGCCATGGACGTCTCTCCCGCATAGTAAGAACTCCTCCAATAGCAAAATCGGGCAGATCAATGTGTACCTCGAATACCTTGGTGTGGTCGTAGCGCAAACAACGCCTCTATTATGGCCTTCTTCAAGTCTTCAAAGGCTTGCTGGCACTTCTCATCCCACGTCCATGCCTTACTCTTCTTGAGAAGGTCTGTCAATGGAGCCGCTCTCGCTGAGTACCCCTTGATGAACCGCCGATAGTAGTTGACTAAGCCCAAGAAGGACCTTACAGGGTACCTTAGTAGGGGATCCCATTCGATGGCTTTGATCTGCTTTCATCCATCAGCGAAGCCTACATCTCGATGTGATGTCCTGTAGTCACTTCCTAGAGCAAAGGAGCATTTCTCCTTTTCACATATAGCCTATTCCTCGCTCTTAATAAATGAACACCTTCCTTAGATGATCGACATGCTCTTCTAAGGTGTTGCTATATATAACAATATCATCTAGATATACCACCACAAACTTATCTAGATGGAATATCTTGTTCATCAAAGTGCAGAATGTAGCGGGTGCATTAGTAAGACCAAAGGGCATAACTAGGAACTCATAGGAGCCATACCTCGTTACGCACGTAGTCTTTTGGCTCATCTCCTTCTGGCCATCCTTACTGTAGCACCCAATCGCAAGTCTAGGTTAGTAAAGTACTGGCTTCTACCAAGCCGATCAAATGTTTCAATAAGAGTGAATTTTGGGATACTGCTCGGGACCGTCACCTACTGAGCGCCTCAGAGTCGACGCACATCCGTTGTGGACCCATCGTGCTTCTTTGAAAGAAGACCTACGCACTTATGAGAGCCTTAGGATGGTTGGATGAATCCCAGATCCAAAGAACTCCTCTTTAGCTTGCCTTCAACTCCTCCAACTCGGTGTCATCCCGTAGTGGTCCCACAGGGGGTTTCGATCCCGCTCCAATTCGATCTCGTGATCTTCTTCCTTCCTAGGTGGAGCTGGGTAGTCTCTGGCATTACATCCTTGAACTCATCTAGCACCTTCGACTTTCACGGGCATAGGATCTCCCATGTGGTCAACTCCAAGTCTTCCTTAAGAGCCGCTAGTCACACTCATTCTTTTTCTCAACCCTTCTCCAAATAAGTATTACCGATAGCATAGGGTTTAGCTTTGCTTTCTAGCGATAGTTGAACCATACACGCTCCCTCTTCTAAGATACCCATCTAACGTAAAAGGATGGGCAATGCAGCTCTTACCCGGCTAAGGAAATCCATCCCGAATATTCTCGGGTCATCCATAGGTGCTTACCATGAAATTCACCTTGCCTTCCCACTGGCCCACATCTTCATTGTCACCCCACGAGCTACTCGATGGCTCCTCGGGCAGCGGAGTTAACCCGCCTTGAGCCATCCCGCTCCTGATGTCCGCAGCCTGGAAGTCTTCGCCTCCCTCCTCCGAGACAAAGCCAGGTGTGGCACCGGTGTTCATCACGGCCTCGTGGACATCCCATCTCACTTTAGCCCACGCATGAGTCCCTCGCTTTAAGGTCGCTCTCCTTAGCTCGCTTCGACCAATGTGGGCATTCAAATGTACCTGCATCGACCCCATGTGAGCATCATCACCCTCTCGTTTCGGCCTCCCTCTCGATCAAGGCATTGAGAGCCTTCCTTTTTCGACATTCCCATGCCCAATGTGGTCTCGTTGCACGTGAAACGCTAGTCTGGGCTTGAAATCTCTACGTCATTCCTCACTCTTGCCCTATTTGTCGGGTATAAGCCGCACTGATCCTTCCCAGTTGTGGCTTTGTAGCTCCTTGCCTCCCACCTTTGACACGGCTACCCTGAAAGATGTCTCTGACCGAGACAAATCTCCCTTCGAAAATCCATGAGAGACTCTCGCACGCCATGGTCGTGGCTAAGTCTGACACCACGCTCTTAGCTCGCCGCCCAAATTAGGTTGTCCATGAATTTGAAGAGAAGTTCATTCTCATTCATAACAGGCGCCTCAAGCATCAAGGAAGAGAATTCCTTGACATAGTCGCAAATTGACCCCGTGTGCCTGAGATGCTTGATCTTCTTACGTGCCATGTATCCCACATCTTCGAGGTAGAATTGCTTTTTGATTTCTCTTTTGAAATCCGTCCATGTATCTATGGTGCATATTCCTTTTTCTATATCCATAAACCTTCTACGCCACCATAGAGTAGCATTATCTGGGTGAGATGTAGAGCAATGGGCATGCACCTTTAGTCAGCTTCGCCGTTAGTGCTATCATTTCAAAATATCTTTCCATGTGCCACAGGTAGTTATCTAGCTCCATGAGGTCCACACCTTCCTTGGTGTCCGCCATAGCGATCTCTAACCGGGTCACCCGACTGTCCAAGCTAGTGATAGAATCACGAGACTTGTCCTTCTGTCCCCTTCCCTTAGCGGGAGGGTCAAGGTCCCTTCCCTAATTTGCTCTACAACTCCTTCCAGATTAGAGCTCGCCATTGTATCCTCCAATTAACTCCCACACGTCGCAACCTAGCTTGATACCAACTGTCACGGACTTAGTTTCCCTACTATGCTCCCGTGCGGCACTTAGATAACTCGCATCTCGGATGTTGCTAACTCAGCCTCCCACTTGCCTTGCTTGCTAGCTTGGCTTCTACCCACGACATGGAAGCGAAGAGAACTTGAGAGAACACTTGAAAGAAAGAAAGCTCTTTAGTGAAGAATGGCTCTTTACAATGCTTTGAGAAGCTCTTGACATGGTGGTTTGCAAATGAGGCCACCTCCTACTTATATACACATCTTTGGAAGTGTCTAAAACCTTTGAAGGTTCTCTACAAGCCTAGTGCCATGCCTACCTTCCATACTCTTCCACACAAGTGTGGACTTCTCCGGATTCTTCTAGAACCTTCCATATTTTTCTAGCAAAGGGAGGTCTCTCCAAGTCTCTAGAATCTTCCCACCTGAGGGCTTTCCATGAGTGAGGGTGTGACACGAGGCACCATGGCTAGTGTCACACGCCTCTGCCTGTGTGCGCGCCTAGGAACCCGTTACAGCCAAATTCCTTCCTAACGCCTCACAATTCTCTCGAACACAAAGCGTATGGGCACTCTCCCCAACTTATATTTTATTAGCTACTAAAACACAAGACAATTTTGCAAAGGCTCCCACATCTCGGGGCTCTATGCTTTTCTGAGGATCCAACTCAAAGACTGAATTAACCAAGTGGGCACGCAGGCCCTTTATATAGGATGCTCAAGGGCAATCCTAATACAATAATGACTAAGAGTCCTACTCTAACTCTAGTCTTCAATCCAACAAGCCAGCGCAATCCTTCCACAGCTAAACAATTCCCACCAGGAGTAGGAGTCCTCCCCGCCTAGGAGTCTGTCCCGCCTAGGAGTCTTCTCGCTAGAGAGACCTTCCCGCATAGGAGTCCAGCCCGCTTGGGAGTCTTTCCCGCCTAGTATTAGGAATCCTTCCCGCCTGGGAGTCCTTCCCGCCTAGAGTCCTCCCTGATAGACCTCTAGTCAGAGAACTTTGCTGCCTAATGACAAGAAGCTCGCGCCCAAGGCTCTCTCGCCATATATCACGACATTCCCACACTAATCTCTCGGTTTCTTTTCGGGCTTTAAGTGCCACCCAGCCCTCTAAGCCATGAAGGTGATGTACCCACTCGTGCGCGTCCCAACCGGACATTTGCTTGTTTTCTAATTAATGCCCGTGCGTAATTAACCCTATATTAGATAGGTTTTGAAAGCTTTTGTACATTAATCATGTCATTTATACCAATTGAAGTATTCTAGTCTTCTTAGTAACACTTATGCCGCTAGAGGGTATTTTCGTTGTTTCAGTGCTCGCGCACTTTGGAGTCCAATCTCGAGTCAAACGATGAATCATGAAGTTGGAACAAGTCTCAGCCCATCAATTAGCCCAAGAATCAATGAGAAAACCAAGGCAAAATGAAGAAAATGTGATGCGCCAAGACGTGGAGGCAATGCAAAGGAAGGATCAACAAAGCCGAGAATTTTTCGCTAAGGTCGCGAAAATTTCACTCAGATTGCGAAAATTTCTAACCTTACGAAAAATTTCGCAACCTACGAAACGCAAATTTCGCTAGACCCGTCCCGATTCATTGTAACTTTGTTCATAGCGAAAAAACGATTCGCTACACACAAGAATTTACATTAAGCTTAGCGAAATTTCTTTAGCTAGAAATTTTCCTCCCTTAAGCGAATTTGCATGTTTAAACAGACTGTTGATTTAAGCATTCAGCGAAATTCCTCGACTAAGCGAAAATTGATGCCTCGTGCTATAATTATTACTGGCGCCTCGAACTTGGTGCATTATGGTGTCAATAACTTAGCCAATTTCATAGGTTTTTGGTATTTTCATACTATGAGAACTGTATAAGCCCCTCTTGTTTGTAACACGAGAAGAATTGGAGGAACAATTTGGGAGAAGATATTTTTGTAAGTTTTTATTTTTGTAAATAAAGTCTTTTATTTTAGGTTTTGCTTTTATTTCTTTTCTCTCTTCTCTCTCCTCTTTCTCTCCCTTTCTCGGCTGCCAAACACCCCTCTTGAGGACAATGACTGGTCTTGAGTGACCTCTCAATACTGAAGGAAGGAGGCTAGCTTGGTGGTGGGGCATATGCGTGTTGTCCTCTTGTATTAAAGCTACGGGTGAGTGTATTTATGGCTCTTATTCTCAAAACTTAGTTGCATAACATGGGATGTTATTGATTTGTAATACTCTCCATGCTTTAGGGCTGTTGTTCTTTAGATGGTTTTCACAGGCCTACGAGATAATATTTACATGTTAGGGTTCTTAATTAGGGTTAAATAACACATTTCTTTGTTATTATTTGTGATACTCTCCATGCTTTAGGATCGGTGCTCAGGTGAGAGATGCCTTTGTTGTTCTTTATATATGGTCTTTCTGAGCCTACGAAATGATAATTTAATGTTAGGGTTTTAAACTAAGTATAGCGCATGCTACATTTTGACTCAAATAGGAGATGTTTCATGGGTAAAGGTTTGCTAGTTAAATATAGATCCGGTTATGCCATGGACTATATGTTGCATGTCATAGAGGATAAAACACGAGGACACTTGTTTGCCACTAACTTGCCAGAGATTAGTGACCTAATTCTTAGTTAACTTTCACACTTTAACTTTCGGTTTACAATTTTGAGTTTCAAACCATTCCCACTTTGTTTTGAAACCCAAATCAAGAGTCCCGAATAGCCTTGCAGCCTGTGCACTGATGCAAACCATTTTAGGATGAAAACCCCATCCCCGTGTTAGGCCACTAGACCAACATCTTTGATGGCTTGACTACGGCGTAGTAGAGAACAGGTGTATATAAATTTTGTTGATTTTGGCTCGACTCACGTGGCCTGCAGATCAAGTAATGTCAATTCTTGGGGATGGTGCCCGAGCACAAATGGTAAGTTGAAAAATTACTTGTGATCCACATCACAAGTGAAGGTGGCTGCCTACCTCTTTTTCCTTCGATTCACGGGAAGCTACTTGATTTGCTTCACTTAGCGATAGCGCCTTTGTTGATTCAGTTTTCATTCAGTTAGTTTTATTTTTGTTAATCAATTTTAATCTTTTTGCAGGTTGTTTGTTGTTCTTTGTTGTCTATTTAATTGTGTAACAACTGTGTATGCAACAATGGGATAGAGACACATCAGGTAGATTGCATAGGATAAGTACACAACTTGACACAGCTGAGTGAAGTGGGTGTGCGAAGCAGATACCATGGATCCATGCACGAGGAACAACGAGTCGACGGGAACTTTGTGAATCGAATACATATAGAGCCATGAGGATCACATCCACCCTCCACAAGTTGAGTTATCGTCTGTATCATTCCTCTATTTGAAGAAGTAGCGGTGAGGCCGTGTTGGTACCTCTACTCCCAGCGTATCATGGTATGGAAAATGAAATCCATACCTCATATTAGGGATTTTGAGGAGGTTTGCACTACCTTGAGGAAGGAATGATGGACATGGATTTGCTAATTTGAAAGCATTTCCATTGACCCTTAAGGACAAGGCCAAGATATGAAAACCTGACTCATTGGGAGCTAGAACCATTAAGAGTTTGAAATTTGTTTCTGGTGAATTCTTGAAAAAGTTCTTGGTCTCTGAGACTAATATTGAAAGAGCAAATTATACCTTTGCATTTCGGGATGGTGAGAGATTTTACCCCGGTGTTAAGGAGAGATTTATGAAACCATCAGTGCATGTCCCACCACTGGGTTTGACACATGGATGGTTAACCACTTCTATGGTGGTATGTCTCTGCCGTGGGCGACTCTTAGAAACCATGTGTGGGGAGACTTAGCGAGCATCCGCAGTGAAGCCATGGATTTTTAGAAGTGCATTAGTTTGAAACTTCTAAGGGTTGGGATGAGCTTAACCACAGAGAGAGCGATAGGATGAGACCACCCGGTCTGACGAAGGGGAGGGATCGCGTACCTTTGCACGAAGAAATAGAGATGAGGGCTAAGTTTGACCACTGGTAGAGAGAATGGAGGAGCTTGAGGCGGAAACAGCTCCCGAGAGGTGCATGCGTGTTGAAAATCTGGCCAGTCCAATCCTTGCACCAATTTCAATCCCACGCACTTGACGAAACGATTGTCTATGGCCCCTGATGAGATTTGATGTCGAATGTCTGGCTCTTGCCAAGACGATACAAGCACAAACAATCAATACTCCATATGGTAATACCTACAATTCGGTGGAGGAATCACCTAATCTTGCATGGAGACCAGCCCCCACTGTTTATGTACCCCCAGTGCCAAACCTCGGTTGGTTTCCCCTCAGATCCTGTGACCACCATCCTCTTCCTCGGTAGAGCAAGCCATATTGAATTTGAGTAAGGTGGTGAAACGACTTTGTTGAGGAACAAAAGGAATTAATCTCTTGTGGCCAGCACGAAAAGTTAAATCTTTGTCAAGTGCATTGAATAAGAGAATAGATGGGCTTGAGAGCAATCTCGACCAGAAAATTGATAACCTCGGTATTCGATCACGAAATCAACAAGTTCTTGAGTACGAGAAAGAGGGGTTCCTTCTGAAGCAGTTCCAAATCTAAGGGAATTCATGAGGTAGGATCATCTAACAATTCGGGAATAGATGAGGTTAAGGCCGCTAATCACCGAGAAGTGGAAAGAGGTTGATCGACTGTCACGAAACACATTTGAAAGCTAGGCGGGGAGAAGAGGTATGGCTTACGAGCATATTCTCCTAGAGAGGAGGATTCAATGAAATACATATACCACCTCCGTTTCCACAAGCATGGGGTAAGAAGAAGGCATCTCATGACGGGCATTCTTGAGGTTTTAAGGCAAGTAAGGTTAACATACCTTTCTTGGTTTAATCGAACAGTCACTACTTATCTGAAGTTTTGAAAGATCTTTGCCTGATCAAGAAAGGGATTAGGCATTGAGAAGGCATTTCTCCTTTGAACATATCGGTGCCATAATCAAGTAAATGCCACTGTCAAAGTACAGAGATCACGGATCTCCACAATTTCGAGTCAATATTGGTGGGAATTGCACGAAAAGTCCTTGCTTGATTTGGAACGGTGTGAACTGTCTGGTATTCGGTATACAAGCGATTGGAGTGCAGAGTGAATAAACCTACCAACATCACACTCTGGGTGGCCGATAGATCGGTGAAAATCCCACTGGGGATAGTTGAGATGTCTTAGTGAAGATAGACAAATTCTGCTGCCAGTAGACTTTGTGGTACTTGACATTGAACCAATTGCTGAAGTGAACCCGACCATGTGATCATCTTAGGAAGACCATTTTCTGTACTTATGATGCAATAATAAATTGCGGAATGGAGTCATGCAATTAACTTTTGGTAACATGACCATGGAGTTGAATATCTTTCATTTGAACAACAAACATGAGTTGCTAGAAATTGAAAATCAAATTCCCATTGAGGTTGTTTCAGTGATGGTGTGCGAGGAAAACCTGATACTCAGGAATGCAAGGAGTGATCGGCGAGAAAATGAAAGATATATTGGTTTTGCCATCAACACCTTGCGAGCCAATTGCACGATTCAACGGTCGTCAGCGAGGAAGCGGATCAACAATTGGTCACCCGACCTGATGGATTAGCGAGGGCAAGCTGCGGGGGTTGGGGAGATTATCCTCCTTGACCCTCCTTGAGTAATTTTGGTAAATTGAACTGGTTTGGTGTTCTCAAAAACCAAATTGCAGTTCAACAATTTTTGTTTTTGTTATTTAGTCAATTTCCATTTTTAGCTATTTTTAGTATGTGTCTTAATTTGCTTGACTTTCCATTTTAGCAAGTTGGTAAGTATTTTATATTATCTTATATTAAATAATTAGATATATTCTATTTCCTAACTTTAATTTTAATTTTACTTTTAATAATATATTAATTTTCATTTTAATCACGAAGAATTTAGTTAAATTGGTGTCTTTTGGGTGTGAGCTAAATTAAGCTAAAAATAGCAAAAATTAGCGGGGAGAGAACCTTAAACTCTGGATTGGATGCTTATATAAACCTGGAGGGTTGGTTTAGAATGCCGCCACATTCTCCCCACCAGTAGGTACTGCAGGCTCCGTGAAGCCACTGAGTCTGATCTGCAGCGCCCAGTATCCGCTGCTGGTGTCCCTTGAGATTTGCTCGACTTCCATTCCCAGCCGTGACGGAAGTGCGCAGTTGAGTTTGAGCTTGACCAGCGCCCTCTGGCCAAGGCCTTGATGAAACCTTCACACTCCACGTCGCGCCTGAGCTATCCCGTGGCCGCCGGGCTGTTGCCTCGGCCACGACCCGAGCCTCGCTGGCGGTCAGTGAGCCTCCACGGCTGAGCCATCGGTTGCCCGGTGCGGTGCGGTTCGGTTGTAGGTGCCACGCCTCGGCGTCGGATCATTCATAAGAGTCATCGAGTTACCGATTCGGGGCCATATCGGTAGTAGCGGTGAGCCTAGGTCGGTTGATTGCCGGAGAACACGCCCCATTAGCCGCCAGAGATCTTCGATTCGAGATATAGTCTGGCGATTATATTTTACCCCGATTAGTCGAGCCCTTTTAATTATTTTGCCGATGCTCGGATGTAACGGATTGCATTGTTCGGGGTGGTCCGTCTTGGCCTCCGAGTGAGATTTATGCGCTGAGAGAGAGGCCCGGCTCGGTCCCGGCTCTGTACCATCCACCCGGTCAGGCGGATCTCAGAAGGCCTCGGGGATTTGGAAACGTCGCCAGACTCGGATGGGACCGGGCCCCATCGTGTACGGAGGAGAGTTAGGAGGGCGGCCCTCGGCGGGCCCGTCTGTCGGAGGGCAGGCGAAATCATCTTCCACGAGACTCCCGCCATCTCCGGTTACTCATTTCTGGAGCGACTTTATCACCACGGTGTCGCGTCGAGATCGGGAGGCCACTATTGTAGGGAACCCCCCGTCCGGGGAATGTGCGACTCAACGGCATAGAGTTTCATCATGGAGTCATTTATGACATCCGGCGTGAAGGCGACCCCGGATCTGGGGAGTCTTTGAGATTGATCGAGGTATTCCTCCTACCATTCATGACTCATGTGATTTATTACCCGAAAGTGATCACGCGGTTCCTACCTTTCTATGACATCGAGGAGGCCGACGGTCCAGCTAGAATTGATTGATATAGATGGCCGCCACGAGTGTACCGGTTGACCGATATTTGGCGGCATTGGGATTGCGCGCCGCCGCCCGCGCGGTCAGTTCTGAGCTTTGGCCCACCCGCCTCACGGGGAGATGGTCGAGCGGCGGGAGCTATCAGCCTCTTTGGTCGTGTTCTCTGAGGAGTGACTTCAGCCTCGGATGCTGTGATTGACCGCACTGCGTGCGGCGTTCCCCGCGGCATTATGTGCGAGAGGAGAGCCATGCGGAGGCACTTCTGGATCTCGGGGATTTTGGTTCGGCCCCTACGAGCGAGTGATGGCTTCCTGTGCGGTTTGAGAGAAGGTCCATCGGAAGGACTGACCCGGCGGGAGAGCATCCCGCTGCGTCTGGGGCTCTACGCTGTATTCTCGAGCGGATGGGATTCCCAGAGGAGCCAGGGCTAGAGATGAGCTAGATACCTTCATGTAGTGTCGATGGGCCGGGTTATGACTGTATGCGTCCTGACTCCACATCTGACCCGCACGGGACCGGGAGGAGTGGGTCGGGAGGCGAGGACTACCATACGGATGATATGCACGTCACGAGCCCGAAGTGCGGAGGACTCCCATTCCCGAATCGTTCACCTCAGTCTCCTCCACATCTTACATCGTGTTCTGCGGCCGGATACTCAAGGGCCTTCTATTGACATCATTCACGGGTACATCGAGGTACTAGCTCGAGAGGAATCGTGGTGTGATGGATGCCAGTCACACTCCCTTGCGGCTACCTGGTACGCCAGTCGAGTTGGCCAGTGCCATTCTATCTTGACTCAGTTATGACCCGCAGGGTCTTCCTCATGTTCTGGTCAGCGAGCCGCCACTGATGCCGCTTCATTGGATGTTACGTTTGCAGCGACGCGGTTCAGACCCACCACACGGCGGTGAAGGTGGTTAGGTTTCTTTTGATTTTTGTTTAGTTATCAGGTTTTATCAAGCGCCTCTTGATTTTGATTAAGTTTTTGTAGTAGCCATAGTAGGCGTGATATTTTGTTCTTAACTTGATATTCATGCTGTAGCCATTTGCATTTTGTATTAAAAATTTATTCGTATATATCTGAGACTTTACATATCATATTTTGTGCTTTGCCATGTGTAAATGTTTTTCTTTTCAATTTGGACAATTGAATTGCTCTAGCTGGACAATTGGTGCTATAAGTGGATGATTAAAATCATCATGTTTTAGCTTCTATGCTAGAACAAATTCCATTGAATTAAATTTTTGGTCGATCCGCAGTCCGGCATGCTCGGCAGGAAATTTTCCCTTTATCTTTAATTCATACACTACACTCCAGATTATTTCGATAGGCTGTGAATTTGTGTGCCTCCTTTCACTTTGCATAGTCAGCCTTAGGTATGTTGGCAACATAAGATAGATTTGTGTTACCTACAGTTGAAGACCAATGTTGTCTTCAAGGAAAGAAAAGAAAAGCGAAAAGAAAAGAAAAAGAAAAGAAGAAAAAGAAAAATAAAGTCGTGAAGTTTGCCTTGAGAGCAGAGCACGGTCAGAGGGTGTATGGCGAAAGCCTTTGAAACCAATGCCTGGCCTTAATTGGCTGAGTCATCGATTATGTGTTCGATTACATGGGTGGATAGGTGAAGTTTAATGACTTGTGGGTGCTTAATTTTGAGGGGAGTCGACCCCGGTCCCAGGAGTGAAGCCTTTAGGAATTTAGTGGTCAAAGTGATCGCTTTTGGCTTGATGCCTAAAGCCTTTAGTGGTTGGGAGTCATCGGTGGACCCCGTTAGGACTTTGATGAAGTGAATTTTAGCATTGCATCCTCTGATATAGTTGAAAAAGAAAGAAAAGTGTAACTAGCCTATCTAGGTTGTTCATGACTTAAGGCCGTGTCGGTGCAGGTTGGGGAGGGCAAATTTTACACTTTATTGACTTAGTGCAGTTCCAAAGAACCCGATTAGACTTGGGTGGAAATCAAGTTGAGAATCATGGAACCAACGTGACATAGAATTGTTCGTATGGATTTGGTTCTTTCATATCTGTTTTAAAATTTTGATGTCAAATATTCGGTTTAAAAATATTGTGTATAGTACATCCAACCTTTTGAATCACTAATCTTTGAAAATCACCACATGCATCTCCTTTTTATTTTGCATTGCTAAGGGACTAACAACGTTTTGGTTGGGGTGTGATTAATGCCCCAGAGTGCAATTTGAACCATATTAGATGGGTTTTGAGTCTTTTGTACGTTAATCATGTCATTTATACCAATTGAGATGTTCTAGTCTTCTTAGCTGGCTTTTTACTTATCTTAGTTTAGGGTATTTTTGATTGTTTTGCAGGTTTTTGCGCACTTTGGGTCAAATCTCGAGTCAGATGATGAATCGTGAAGTTGGAATTCAAGTCTCAGCCATCAGTGTGAATCAATGAAAACCAAGGCAAAATGAAAGAAAATGTGATGCAGTTGAAGGCAGAGGAGGCAATGCGGTGAAGGATCAACAAGCTGGAATTTTAAGCTAAACATGCGAAAATTTTAAGCTAGGATTACCAAAAATTTCGCAACCTTATGAAAATTCATGACTCTCATAGCTTACCATTATTAGACTCGTCAATTCCCCAGCTATGCTTGTTCCTTGAAAAATGGATTAGCTACCACGAGATTCGTAAGCAGCGAAATTTAAGCTAGCTAATGAAGTCTCCACTTATAGCGAATTTCATATTTTAACTAGACACAGTGATTTCGCTAGTTAAGCGAAATTCCTCGACTAACGAAATTGATGCCTCGTCATGCTTTGTAATTAATATGAGCCGCCTCGAGCTTGGTGTATTATGGGTGTCGATAACTGGCCAATTTCATAGGTTTTTTGGTATTTTCTACCTTGAGGAGGCTATATAAACCCCTCTTGTTTTTGTAACACAATGTGAAGAATTAGGAGGAACAATTTGGAGGAATCTTTTGTAAGTTTTATTTTTGTAAATAAGTCTTTTATTTTAGGTTTTGCTTTATTTCTTTTCTCTCTTCTCTCTCCTCTTTCTCCCTTTCTCGAATTTGAAACACCTCTTGAGGATGTGACTCAAGAGATGCTTGGCTAAGCCTCCCTTTCTTCTGAAGGAAGGCTAGCTTGGTGGTGAGGCATATGTTTATATCTTGTATTAAAAGCTACGGGTAGTGTATTTATGGCTCTTATTCGCAAAACTTAGTTGCATAACATGGGATGTTATTGATTTGGCCAATACTCTCCATGCTTTAGAATTTATTGTTATTTAGATGGTTTTTAAGCTCTGAGATAATATTTACATGTTAGGGTTCTTCAAATTAGGGTTAAATAACATTCTTTGTTATTATTTTGGCCAAATACTGTAAATGCTTTAGGATGCGGTGCTCGAATTGAGAGATGCCTTTGTTGTTCTTTTAGATAGTGTTTGCGAGCCTACGAAATGATAATTTAATGTTAGGGTTTTCAACTAAAGAGCCATACTTCCGCATACTTTCTATAATTTTGACTCAAATAGGAATGTTTCATGGTGGGGTTTGCTAGTTAAATATAGATCGGTTATGCCATGGTATATGTTGAAGTAATAAATATGAGGATAAAGCCGAGGACACTTGTTTGCCACTAACTTGCGAGTTAGTGACCTAATTCTTCTAAGTTAACTTTTTCACACTTTTAACTTCGGTTTACAATTTAGTTTTCAAACCATTCCCACTTTGTTTTTTGAAACCCCGAATCGAAAAGTCCGAGAATAAAGCCTTGCAGCCATTGCAACGATGGAAACCATTTTAGGATGAAAACCCATCCCAGGTGTTCGGCCACAGACCCTTTATCTTGTGACAACCGACTACGGCGATGGTAAGGGCTGGGTGTATATAAATTTGTTGATTTTAGCCCAGCTCTTGTGGCGAAATCACCTTCCCTCATGTGCGTGCTTGGCTCACGCTTTGTGCCTCCAGACACTTGTTTTCCCTTCTTTGCCTTGCTCAATTTCCCTTAGGTGGGCTATGGGGCCAAGGCAGCGCCCTCATGCCCCACAGGACTCATGTTATCTAGTCGATGGGCTAACAAATCCTCCCAGCTAGAGTCATTCAACGTCTCGTTGACTTGACAGCGTACTCGAGATCTGATCTTATTTGCCATGTCTGCACCCTTTTCCCCCGACTTGCCTCCCTTTGTGAGCATCCTTCTAATGAATTAAACATTCGGTCCACTTGTTCTTCCGGTTCCCCATCTTCACATCTGCGGATCTTTGCAATCTCTTTCTTGAACTCGACTCTAACCATAGGCGGGTTCAGCCAGCACTGCGCTCTGTCAGGACTAGGATCAACGTGATAAGGCCCCGAAACCCATGGAATGTCGGGTGAAGCTTGAAGGCCTCTCTAGTAGCCCCGGGTTTGTCGGCCCACGTTCCACTATACGGCTTCACAACTTCAAAGGTCCATCATATTCGAGATGAGCCTCTCTGAAGCTGCATATCGATCTTCTTCTAGATCGAGGAGTTAGCTTCAACGAGAACCATCTCCCCTTTGCTCAAGTCCCGGAGGCCTCACGCCTCTATCATACTTCTTCATGCGTCTGCACTTTCTCTAATTTGTCTCGACTTCGTGTGAAATGCTGCAGGGAAGCAGGCAATGCAGCGGGTTGAAGTACCGCGCGTCTGGGATTTGCTCACGTAACCCGATGTCAGGCGTGCGTGTTGGCTTCGATTGCTACCTCAAAGGAGAGGCTCATGCACGTGGGTGAACCCGGCTGCGGTGGGACAGCGTCTTAGGCTGCAGAAGATCGAGCAATTTTTATGAAGGGTGTCACGAGTGCGCGCGAATCTCTTCTAGCATCGATTACTCTGCAATCGACCATCGGTCGGGTGATTCGCGGTCGAGAACTTGCATTTGTACCCCACATCTTAGGCAGCTCAACGAAAGAAACACGCACGTAACCAGCGTGTCAGTCGCACCTTGTAATCTCGGGCATCCCACGAAATGTTTCTGACATTCTTTGAAGAAGATCTTATGTTGCCTCTTGTTGGACACTCGCTCAAAGGGTGGGATGAAGACGGCGTGCTTCAGGCTTGTACCACCACCAAGCGATCTGAAGCCCTCACACTTTCGAAAACCCCCTTTGATGAATTCATCGATACAACGCCATGGCTTCTCGAATGGATAGAGTTTGTAACAAATCCACTTCCTTCTTAGCTCCGGTCTTGTCAGCAGAGACATGGCGTAATCTTGACATATGCTTGCGTCTTCGCCGTCTTAGGCGATGAAAGTAGTGCCCGGTGATGCGAAAGTTCTTTCCTCTCTGGGTGGCCGACCCGTCTGTATCATGTGTTTCCTTGGCTCGTCTCGACTTGCTTCGAAGGCACATATAGTTTCCTCACTCACGATAAAGCTGACTCGTTCTCGAGCGAGTGTCGCCTCGTGGTGCCATCTCTCACTGCTCTACTGACTTTTGATACGTTGGAGTCTTGTGTAGCTTAGTCGGCTTCATTGTTTGAAATACATCTGATTAGGCTCAAGATCACATAACTTGCCCTTCCTTCCTACTTTCAAGCATCCAATAAAGCCCAGTTCGTAATGACCCGGCATTGCACCCACAAAATCAAAGTCGGCAAGAACTCTTGCCATCGAGCTTGTAGCGATAGCTAGTTACGAGTTGTGAAGAAGGTGTTGGCAACATTGTCGATCACTACTATGGAATCTAGTTCCCGTCAAGTAGTGGCACCGAGTCTCGAGGCAATGGATGTGATCATCTCTTTCTCATAGACCTTGTACCTTTCCTCATTGCGTTGACCAGGCTCTGAAACGTTGTGTATTCACTGGATGCCCCTCTTTGCACCGGCCCCTCTCCCCCAGGGCCGCATCAGCGCGTCGATATGCACATCGGCAAACTCCGTATCGAGGCGGTGTCGAAACCCGGTTGTGGTGTCGCATCTTTGAGCTTTTGGAAGGCGGCTGGCACTGCATCCGTTCCACTTCCTCTCTTTTTTCAAAAGGTCCGTGAGAGCATTGGCTATCTTGGAATAGCCCGATACTCGTCTCACGTAGTAGTTTGCTAAGCCAGGAGCGATCGAAGTTACGGCTCCGTTGGTAGTGACGATCTCAATTCGCGCCACCTTCGCACCATCCATCCTTATCTCGGACTTTGAAATCAGATGACCGAAAAACTTGATCTCGGTCTGAGCAAACTCACACTTCTCTTTCTTGACATACAACTAGTTCTGCCTCAGTCTGTCAAGCACCATCTAAAGGTGTACCACGTGATCTTGTAGAGTCGAGTTGTAGATCACTATGTCGTCCAAGTATACCACCACGAATGAATCAAGGAAGTCGATTAGACATTATTTTGAGGTACATAGGGTCGTGGGCAGAGCATTTAAATCAGGGTATAACTAAAAATTCATAACTCCATAATGTGTGTTACACATGTAGTCTGCCAGCCACATATTCTGTTAATATCTGAGCCCGTAAGCCTAGCTGGTGAAAACAGTTCACCGATCGTAATATTTAGCAACCAAAGGTATCGGTCATTGTTTCATCGCGACTTTATTCGCGCTCAGATCATCACAATTCAGTAAAACCATTTGCCTTCCTCAAACAAAGACGGCAGCCTGCCAAACACTTGAGGGTCGATTGCACAAGATCCACAATCGCCAACGCTTCTCATAGACTCCTTCAATCTTCCGGAGTCAGCTTTCCGAGCAGGAGTTGGGCGTGAGGGACCGGCTTCTGAGCCCGATGACCCGCCTCCCGGCCTTCTCAATGGCAGCTTTTCGGCACGAGGCATAACATCAAGAAATTCCCCGCATGGGGTTATATTCGGCACTGACTTCCAGCTGTCTCGCTGATCTCGACATTGTCGCCATATGTGTTACCTTTTCCTAAGGCTCTTCGCTGCGTATGGTTGCATTTCCTCGCGTTTTGGCGCTTGCCGATGCCGGCCACAAAGCATCGTGTTTCAGTTCATGACCGGTCGCTCTCCATTGCGCGTAAGAACAGTAAAGTTACCTTGGTTTCTTTGAAGAATGTTGTTACGAAACTCAAACTGGTTCAGAATGGTGAAGTTCATCGGTACCTTTTCCCAATCTCTCATCTGAATCGCTGCTCGCCACATACATGCAGCCCGTGCTTGGTTGCCATTTAGCCAGCTGCTCATTCCTGGGCCGAAGCCAATACGAGTCCGGATGCCTTCCTGCGCTGATACAAAATTGGGGGTCGCCCCACCATCTACGCCATACTTCGCTCCGGACACAACCAACATTGCCAGAGCTCCGCCGCCGCATCGCATTCGCCACCGGAAGAGGGTTGGCTCTTCGTCGCCACCGCTATCTTCGCTCACCATGAGTGCATTGAGCTTCCTTTTATCTCTTCGCTGACCATCGCATAAAACACTTTCGACGGTTGTAGCTCGCGAGAAGTCCCCTTCTCCCCAGACTCCAGCTCCATATCTCGGCTTTCCGTCCTTGCCTTCACCTGCCATCTGACCGATTCGACTTTTTGCTCTTTCCTTTTGCGGGAGTAGAAGAGGTCACTGCAGTCGGATAGGCAACGCCGCCATCAGGCGTTCAGACACTTGCTTCCGCTGGTGCCTGCGGACGATAGTCACAGGCCAGCGAGCCTTGGACATGTTCCTGATGTCATGATCAACGAGCAACCACATAGTCTCTCGACGGAAGCCAGCCGCCAGCTTTCGTATACCCTCACCATCCACGCTGTGTCTACTGGCAAGAACTAATCCTTCAACTTCCTTTTCAAGATCTTCTCACCGATTTTATCCGCTGAAGAATGAGCCGTCATATTATTCTGTTCATAATAAAGCGCATCACTGCCGAACATAGTGGTTATCAGCACTGCTCACCCACCTAAGAGATTCGAGCAACGATGAAGTATTGCCCATGTCCTGCAGGAAGTTCTTTGCGCTCCGCGCGCCTCAACAAAAGTCTCAGCCTGTGCACGTGACCTTGCGTGAGGCGACCGCAAAGAATGGGCGGTTCTCGCACCACTACCGCCCAAAGAACACGATCTCTCGAGATCCGATCCGCCTCCGAATCTCCCTGCACATACCAGATTTCCGGCCATGTGAATGACCTGACCATTCTCAATCCGCGCCGTACCCCATCGATCGCTAGAGGTCAGCGCACAGGACGGCATCGATCCGAGCTGAAAAGGGTGGAGTTCGCTCAGCTTGTGCCAGCTCGCCTTCGCACGTCGACACCCGGGTGCCACTCCCCAGTTCTCTATCTCTGTGCCATTTCATGCTCATCGCTAGCTGCCACATCGTCATCCGCAAGCACCATCTCTGGATCGAGACAATCGCTCACACTTTTGGCTCGTGTGCCTTGTGAACCCGCTAGGCTATCGCTCACAATTCTTCGATCCAAGAGAGGACGGGGCAGGTCTCCCCAACTTGTATATACCAAAACAAGACAATTTTTGCAAAGGCCCTACATCTCGTGGCTCTATGCTTTCTCAGGGATCCAACTCCAAGACTCGACTAACCAAGTGGGCACGCAGTCCCTTTATATAGGCTGCACAAGGGCAGTCCTAGTACAAATATGACTAAGAGTCCTACTCTAACTCTAAGTCTTCAATCCAAGAAGCCGCAACCTTCCCGCCCAGAGTCCCGACCGAATGAAACTCCTATACACACCCATGCAATTCCCACCAGAGGAGTCATCCCGCCTAGGAGTTCCTTCCACCCAGAAGTCTTCGCCGAGAGACCCTTCCCGCCAGAGTCCACCGCTGAGTTTCTTCGCCAGAGAGTCATTTCGCCAGAGTCTCGCTCGCCAGAGTCCTTCCGCATAAGACCTCTTAGGTCGTAGGAATCCTTGTTGCCCACAGATAGCAGCTCGTCGCCCAGTGTTTCCCGCCCATTGTCGACATTCCCCACACCGACTGCTTGCCGCCGTCGCTCTCGCACTCCTCTCTGCCGCAGTACGTGACGCCCACTCGTGCTGCCTGGCCTCGGGATTACTTGCTTGTCTCCTCATGTGAGCGTTAAGCCACGCCAGGCCTCCAGACACTTTGCTTCCTCTTTGCCTTTCACAATTTCCCAAAGCGCCACGGGCCAAGGTAGCGCCCTCATGCCTCACGGGACTCATGTTATCTAGTCGAGGGGCTAACAGCTAGGCATGGCACTAGGCCGAGGCACTGTGCCTAGGCATGCACTAGGCCGAGGCACCTTGCTTAGGCATGTCATGGCACTAGGCCGAGGCACCGTGTCTAGGCATGCACAAGGCCGAGTCACCTTATCTAGGCATGCACTAAGCCAAGGCACCTAGGCATGTCATGGCACTAGACCGAAACACCGTGGCTACGCATGCACTAGGTCGAGGCACGCATCGGCGCATCTCTATGGCACTAGTCGAGCACCGCGGCTAGGCATGGCATTCGGTCGAGGCACCGTGGCCACGCGCATGCACCAGCCAAGGCGCCGCGCCAAGGCGCATTAGCCCGGCATGCACTTGGTCGAGGCATCGCACTCCAGGCATGTCACAAGACTCAAGTCGGTGCACCATGACTAGGCGCTACCCAGGCCGAGGCACCGTGGTTCCAGCAAGCACCAGGCCAAAGCACCGCAGGTTCAGTGCAAGCACTAGATCGAGGCACCCGCTAAGCTCGCGACTAGGCCGCAGGCTACCGCGGTTCAGGCACGTCATGCACTAGGACGAGGCACCGTCTAGGCGCATTAATTCAGTCAGCGCCGTCCCGCAGCGCGCTTCGCGCATCGGCCCGGCATCTGTTTAGGCAAGCTAGCTTCGCGAACATGGCACTAGGTCGTGGCATCGTGCCTAGGCATGCACAAGGCCGAGTCACCGTGTCTATGCATGCACTAGGCCAAGGCACCTTGTCTAGGCATGTCATGGCACTAGGTCGAGGCACTGTGGCTAGGCATGGCACTAGGCCGAGGAACCGTGTCTAGGCAACCACTAGGTGGAAGCACCGTGTCTAGGAAAGCACTAGGCCGAGGAACCTTGTCTAGGCATGTCATGGAACTAAGCCAAGGCACCATCGCTAGGCAAGGCACAAGGTTAAGGCACCGTGCTTAGGCATGAACTAAGTCGAGGCGTCGTGCCTAAGCATGTCATAGCACTAGGCCGAGGCACCGTGTTTAGGCATGCACTAAATGGTGCACTTGCTTAGGCATGTCGCGACACCAGCCGAGGAACCTGTCTAGGCATGCACTCAGACGAGTCATCATGGTTCAAGATGCACTCAGCCAAGGCACCTCGTCTAGGAATGTCATGGCATTGGGCCGAGGCACCGCTGCTAGGCATGGCACAAGGCCGAGGCACCGTGTCTAGAAGAGCACTAGGCCGAAGCACTGTGTCTAGGCAAGCGTTAGGCCGAGTCACCTTGTCTATGCATGTCATGGCACTAGGTCGAGGCACCATGGCTAGGCATCCACTAGGTCGAGGCACCGTGCCTATGCATATCATGGCACTATGTCGAGGCACCGTGGCTAGGTATCAGCTCCTCGACTAGATAACACAAGTCCCATGCGGAATGAGGGCGCTGCCTTAGCCCCATGGCCCGCTTAAGGGAAAAACAGAAAGGCAAAGGAGGGAAACATGTGCTTGGAAGCACAAAGCGTGAGCCAAGCACGCATATGAGGGAAGGCAAGCAAGTAATTTAGGTGGGACGTGCACAGTGGCTGTCACGACACTCACGGCTTAGAGGGGGCCTAGGGCGTGGCACTTGAGGCAACCGAAATCCGTGTTGGAGATGTCTGCAATATATAGGCAGAGAGTCTTGGGCGACAAGCTTCCTAATCCGAGTGCAACAAGGATTCCCATGTACCTCAAGGAGGTCCTAAGCTGAAGGACTCCTAAGCCGGGAAGGACTCCAAGGGTGAAGGACTTCTACTCCCAAAGTGTGAAGGACTTCGCGAGAAGAGTCCTAGGCGAGAAGGACTCCTACTCCAAGTGGGATTTGCGTGGTTGTGTATAAGAGTTTAAATCAGTCAGGACTCCTAGTGCGGGAAGGATTACGTTGGCTTGCGGATTGAATACTAGAGTTAGAGTAGGACTCTTAGTCATATTTGTACTATGATTTCCCTTGAGCATCCTATATAAAGGGCCTGCGTGCCCACTTGGTTAATTCATTATGAGTTGTTTCCACAGAGAGCATAGAGCATCCCGAGATGTGGGAGCCTTTGCAAGAAAGTCTTGTATTTTAGTAGTAAATAAAATACGAGCCGCGGAGAGCAGCCTGCAAGCCTTGGTGTTCGAGAGAATCAGGAGGCATTGAGAAGGCTAGTCCAAATGGTTCTGGCGCTACCCATGAGCCAAAATAAGGTGTGACAAGCCAGATGAGCCAAGGATGGCTAATGCGAGGATGATTCGCTGATGCGCTACGGAGCAGCAAGTAGCGCATGTGAGGCCGAGATAGGCACGCAAGTGTCCAGGCTTGACGCGGAGATAGGCAAAGCAACAGAGGCAAATTCCACGCATTCGACTCAGGTTGTTGATGTCGTCCTGCTGCTTGACTCATAGCATGAATCAATGGAGACTTGAGAGAAGGCCGTTGAAGAACGGATGGAGTCATTCCATGACAAAATGCTCGCCATGACCAAGGAGTTCGAGGAGCGGACCAGATCTCTAGTGGCGGAGATCGTGGTTGCCGGCAAGCAAAGGGTGCGGTGGCACACCACCGGCCAAGATCCGCCCCGCAAGGTGCGTACCTAAGCCCAAGCCTGTGGTGCTTAACGCCAAAGACTTGGAGAACTTCCTCTAGGACATGGCGCAATACTTCATAGCTGCTCGAGTACCGATGGGTGAATAGGTAACGATAACCACTATGTATTTGACAGGTTATGCAAAGCTTTGGTGGCGGACAAGGACGAGCGACGACGCTGCTGCTGGTCAACCATAGATCGAGAGTCAGAGATCTGAAAATGAGTTTAAGGATCGCCTACCCACAAATACGCCGAGATGGCGAGGAGTCTCCCAAGAAACCTAAGGCACGGCCCGGGCCAGACTACGTGGGAAGAGTTTTGGCCTGTTGATCCTGACATCGCGACATGTCCTAAGTCGATAAGTTGTTCAACTTCATGTCCAGGTTGCTAGGATGGGCTCAAACTGAACTGAGGAGGCAAGGTTTCCAAGACTTGCCCTCAGCAATGGCAGCAGCGGACTACCTATCCGAATACAGAGTGACCTCTTCCTCTACTCCCACCCAAAAGGGGAAAGGCGAAAACAAAGAGTCGAAACGAAAGTCAGAAGCAAAGACCTCCAAGAGTGGAGGCAAGGGTTGGAAGAAGCCGTAGGAGACGCAGGCGAAAGTAGGGGAGAGGGCGACTTCCTCACAAACTACCAGGCCAACGGGATGTTTCATCTGAGATGGGCCACATCGAGCGAGGGATTGTCTAAAGAAGGAGAAGCTCAATGCACTCATGGCCAAAGACGGGGAAGACAGCGGGGCAGAGGTCCCTACAAGAGCCAACCCTCTTCAGTTGTTCAATGCCATTCGAGCCGAGGCGACTCACAGGGGACTAATGTATGTTGAGTTACTGACCGAAGGGCAGAAAATTCTGGTATTGGTAGATAGTGGGCGAACCCACAATTTTGTATCAACGAACGAGGCAGCCAGACTCGGATTGAAGCTCGCTAAAGATGACAACAAGCTCAAAGCCGTAAATAGCCAAGCACAAGAGACACATGGTATGGCGAAGAACATGGCAATTCATATGGGGGATTCGAAAGCTACGATAGACTTCCTTAGTGTTTCTTTTGATGATTTTGATTTCATTTTAGGCAACGATTTCTTCCAAAGAACCAAGATAGCCTTGTTGCTGCACTTGAATGGACAGATCATGGATGAGAAGTAGCCATGCTTTATGGCCGGCATCAGCAAGCCGCCTAAGAGACCTTCAGGGGAGAAGACCTTGTCTGCCCTACAACTCACGAAAGGCCTTAGGAAGGGTGAGCACACATATGTCGCAGTAATGATTGAGATCAAGCCGGACAAGCAAGTCAAAGTGCCAGATGTCGTTGCCCCCATACTGAGGAGATTTGTCGATGCTATGCCCCCCGAGTCGCCTAAGAAGCTGCCACCAAGAAGGCAGACGGATCATCAGATAGAGCTCGTGCCATTGTCGAGACCTCCTGCCCAAGCTCCTTATCGTATGACTCCACAAGAGTTGAGAGAGTTCCGGAAGCAATTGACGAAGTTGCTGGATGCGGGTCTGGTCCAACCCTCCAAAGCGCCGCAGAAGAAGCAAGATGGGGCTTCGGATGTGTGTGGACTCACAGGAATTGGATCGAGTCACGATCAAGGCTAAGTATCGATGCCCCTTTGGGTGGAATAATCGTCGATTGAGCAAGGTCAGTACTTCACCAAGCTAGACTTCACGATGATCTTGATATTACCCAAGTGCGTGGGTGAAGGGGCCAGGAAGGTAAGACTACATATAACGAGGAGTATGGAAGCTTTGAATTTTTTGATTATGCTTTTGGTTTTGACTAATGCTCCAGCCCCATTTAGCAACCTCATAAAATGATGTCCTAATCGATTGACTAATACTGGGCGATATGCTGTGATCTATTACGACTCTAGAAGATCCGTGGTACACCTTGAATGGTGCACTGACGAGACCAGCGAGCAGGTTATATGTCAGAAAGAAGTGTGAGTTTGCTCAGAGCCCAGAGATCAAGTTTTTGGGTCATCGATTTCAAAGTCGAGATAAGGATGGATGGTGCGGCGAAGGTGGCGACAATTCGAGATTAGTAGCCCGACCAAGGTGACAGGGCAGTCGTTCCTCGAAGCAGCAAACTCTTACAGAGATTTATGCGGGCTATTCAAAGGTAGCGGTGCTCTACGGACCTTTTGAACAAGAGAGGAAGTGGGAATGGGACATGAGTGCCAGGCGCGCTAAAGCGCTCAAGATGCAATCACCTCAAAGCCGGTTTGAGGCTTGCCCCGGAGCTTGGGTTCAGTTTGAAGTGCATACGGATCGGCTGGAACAGGCCCTGGGTGGAGTCGGTGTAAGAGGGCGTCAATTAGCATTTGAGTCGGAAGTTGAATGCGGCGGAGGCGAGGTAAGTAGCCCATGAGGAATGGGATTGCCGGTCATCCATTGCCTTGAGACTTGGAAGCACTACTTGATGGGAACTCAGTTCTAGTGGTAGTGACAATTTGCGACCCTATGCTTCTGACTCGGAAAACTACTTTGCCAAACAAGCTCGTGTGAAGTTCTTAGTGGAACCGATTTTGTGTGGGTGCACAAGCCAAGATCAACACAACCAATTGGCGGTCTTTGAGTGGGGTAGGAGATTCTGCGATTATGTGGGATCATTGAGCTCATGATGGTGTGGACTTGAGGGAGTAAGACTTGAGCTGCCTTGAGACTCGACGTATCAAAATTTGGTAGGCGAATTGAAGAGGGCACCACGGCGATCTTGGCTCGAGAATGGTGCTTGCTTCGGAAGGAGGAGCTATATGTGCCCGGCGAAGCAAGCTAAGGCGGGAGGCTGCGGAAGAACACATGTCTGAAATGGGTTGGTCACTGGGGAGGAAGAACTTTGGCATTGTTGGCACGGTCTTTTCATTGGCCTAAGATGAAGGAAGACGAGCAAGCATATGTCAAGACATGTCATGTTTGTCAAGTTAAACAGACCGAGCAGAAGAAGGAAGCGGGATTGTTACATCCCCTGTCCATTTCGGAGAAGCCATGGCCAGTGTATAGTTAATTTTGCATCCCGAGTGGGTTTCGAAAGTAAGAGGCTTTGGATAGAAAGTTTTGGTGGTGGTAGGCCCGGTTTCCAAGTACCTTGTCTTCATCCATTACAGTGAGTGTCAGTGAAGAAGCTGGCCCAGCGCATCTTCTTAGCAATGTTGTGGCTTTATTTTGGGATGCTGAGAAATTGTGAAGCGATCGAGATGCGGTTTACGAGGCGGTTTTTTAGGTTGAAGTATTGAAGATATGGGGTAAGAATACAGGTTTTCTATTTGCGAATCACCCTCAGACGGATGGTCAGACAGAGCAAGTGAATCGGATGCTAGAAGAGTACTTGCGCCACTTCATGACAGCCTCTCCAAAAAATTGGTTGGAACTTCTAGATCATCTGTAGTTTCTTACAACCTTCTTGACAGATTCGATACAATTATGAGCCCTTTTGAGGTGTGATCGGGTTCTAACCCGTGCGCCCTTGGACAGGTGGTTCTTGAGCAACACACTGCGTGGCGTGAGCCAACTACGTTACAAGTTTGCAAAGACCGTAAGATTTCTTCATGAAGCGGAGAGATGTGACCTAGAAGCCACAGTAGGCGCATGAAAGAGTAGCTGGACAAGGCAGGAGACCTTTGGAATTTGAGCAAGGGGAGATGATTCTGTTGAAGCTAACTCCTCAGATCTAGAAGAAGAACATATATATAAATAGTTTTCGAGGGTTTGATTCAAAAGTATAGAAGAGGTTTTGGGATGTGAAAGCCTTGGTAAAGGCAGTGACCTCTGATAAGCTGGAGGGGGTTTGGGACCTTTGAGTGTTCCCTGTAAGCTGAGCATACATCAGGTAGTCTGTGGGACAAAATTTTGGCAAGCGGAACTTCCTTCATGGTTGGGGTAGAGGTTAACCGAGATTATAACATCTGGGATCAGAGAATCAGGGACGGAGAACGTGGACAGATATAGTTCAGTGGAAGGGCGCGAAGTGGTGAGAACAAGATCAGATAAGGTGCTCGTCATCGTTGAGATGGAATCAACCAGTATCGAGTTGAGTCAGCGGGTAGTTGAATACCAATAAGTGGGGAGGTTTCTCCTTCCCCTCGCTAATCTTTCTGATCCCATTGGCGTGAGTATTCACCTGGAAATATAATGTGACAAACTCATATATGGGAAAATGACTCAAATCAAATCTCAGTTATGATATTGCCCTGGGTGACATCATGTTCTGATGGAGAGGATGCATAAGATTGAGGCATCTGTCTCAAATATCATGGCACTAATTGAAGTACCGTGTTTGAAACATATCACCTGACTGTCTGACATGTCATGACACTAGGCAGAACAGTGTGTGCAGCAGATGCTGGGATGAGGCAGTGTCCAGTTTTCTTGCTAGGTAGAATCATGATGGTGGGGGGCTGTGCGCTAGGCAGGGCACCTTGTCTAGGCATGTCATTGCACCCCTGAGCCCAGATGCACCATGTTTAGGCACTTTGCCTACGGTAGAGAGGGACCTTCACTTGAGGCGTGTCATTGAACTGAATTTGAGGCATCGTGTCTTGCCTGCTGCTATCTTGAGTGTGGGTCATTATGGGCATGCACTACGCCGAGAAGGCTGCCTGCTCTTGTGTTGGCTCGCCGCGACAGGTGTCTAAGTATGGCTGAGTCTTGGGTGTGAAGGCGTGCACTAGATAAGGCACCTTGTCTGGGCATGTCATGGCACAAAGTAGGGCCACGAGTGTCTAAATGACATTAGGTGGAAGCAGGTGTCAAGGGAAGCACTAAGTAGGAGCTGCTTATCTGGGTATGTCGTGGCGCTGAGCGTTGGGTAATACAAGCATGGCACTGGCGAGGCCACTACTTAGGCGGTTCATGGCAGCAGCAGAGCTGCAGATGCCTAGAATTCACTGCTGAAACCGAACACCACCTTGGCATGTATGTCATGTGATGAGCCAAGCCCAGTGTTTAGGCATGCATTAAGGCCGGGCCTTGCCTAGCATGTCGCGCTGGCACGTGGTGAGGCAGGTGTCTGGGCATGCTGGAGCGAGGAGTCTACCATGTCTAGGCATGTCTGTGGCGACTGGAAGCTAAGGCTTTGATAATACAGGCGCATGGCCAGTCAACGTGTCTGGCATCAGTGAAGTAGAGGCATCGCTGGGTGTTAGCACTAGGGCGAGGCACGTGTCCTAGGCACACCTGACGCAGATCCATGATGTCTAGGCATGCACTAAGCGAGGCACCTTGTCTAGGCATGTCATGGAACTGGGCTTGACACTGGATGTCTAGGCAGCACTAAGCCAGAAGCACCATGTTTAGGCAGGCACTAAGCGAAGACCTTATCTAGGTGTGTCTTGAGCACTAAGGCCGATCTGTAGTTTCTGGGCATGGCACTAGGCTAAGGTACCATGCTAAAAGCGTACTGCACTAGGTCTGAGGAATCTTGTTTACAGGCGTGTGAGTGGAACTAAGTGAGAACCTTGTTTTCTAGGAAAGCACTAGACCTAGGCAACTTGTCTAGACTTGTCATGGCCTTGGGGCAGGCACGGTCTAGGCATGGTACTAGGCCGGGCTGCTGTCTGAAATGCACTAGGTAAAAGTGTCTGGGTATGGGCATACTGTAGGCGAGAAGGCCCCTTAATACAGGCATATCGTGAGACTAGGCCAGGGGCACCATGTCTAGGCATGCACTAGGTCGAGAACCTTGTCTAGGAATGTCATGGCAGGCCGAGGCACAGTGTCTAGGCATGCACTAGGCCCGGTGCAGTATCTGAGCATGCAGGCCAGGGTCAGGTGTGCAGGCATGTGGGCGGGGCTGCAATACGGGCATGTCATTTGCACTAGCCCAGAGATTGCAGGTGGCAGGGGCATGGCACTAGGCCGAAACACCGTGTCTAGGCATGCACAAGGCTGAGGCACCATGCCTAGGCATGTTTCGCCACTCTGGGCGAGGCACGGTCCCAGGCGTCGTGTGAGCCCAGTGTCTGGAGTGTCTAGGCATGCACTGAATCAGGAACCTTTGTCTGGGCAGGGTCAATAGCGCTGGGGCGTGGCTGCAGGTGTCTGGAAGCGCTTGACCCACTAAGTAGATGCCGTGGCTAGGCATGGCGTGTAGGCGAGAGGCATGAATGATGCGAAGCATGCGCTAGTAGGAGCCAAGTGTCTAGGCATGCATTGGACGAGGAACCCTTGCCTAGGCACCATGGAGACTAGGATTGGAAGGCATAGTGACCTGGTGTGCATAGCAGAATCCGTCTAGACACCGTGGGCCGGGGGCACCTTGCCTAAGCATGTCCTTGGCAGGCATACCTGCCAGGTATCTGGCGTCTCTTGTTAGGCGGGAACCTTTAGGCGTACAAAATGGCATGAGGCAGAGGCCACGGTGTCTGAACATGCACGAGTAGTCACCTTATAGGCATGGACAAGGCCAAGGAACCTTTTAGGCATGTCATGGCATTAGGCGAAGCCAGGTGTCTAGAAATGCACTAGAAGTGAAGTCAGTGTCTATGATGTGCCAGCTGTAGGAGCAGGTGTCTAGGTATGCACGGTAGAGCAACAGTAAATACAGGCATGCACTGGTGAGTCGCATAGTGCCTAGCGGTTATGCCACTGACAGAAGGTCGTGTCCTAGGCATGTACTTGGCTAGGAAGCTTCTTGCCTAGGCATGTCGGCGCTAGGCCAAGGGCACCGTGTCTGGGTATGCGCAAATTTGAGATCACCCAGGTGTCTGGAGCATGCACTAGGCGAGGCACCTTGATCTAGGCGTAATCATGGAACTAGGTCGAGGGCACCACGCCGTGAGGAAATGGCATTAAGCCAGACAGCGTGTCCTAATGACACTAGTGACCATGCCTAGGCATGCACTAGGCGAAATGTAGGTGCTGAGCATGTCTTGGCTCTTAAGCCGGGCAGTCTAGGCATTTACTGGGTTGGGGCACCTTGCCTGGGCATGTCATGGCGCTGGGTTGGGACGCACACAGGCATGCACTGGAAAGCAGAAGTCAGGTGTCATGAGAACGGGCCTGGCACCTTACTAAGCATTAATCACGGCACTATGTCGAGGCACCGTGTCTAGGCGTAGTCTTGGGCCGAGGCTTTTCGATGTGGCATGCACTAGGCCGAGTCACCGTGTCTAGGCATGCACTAGACGAAGGCACCTTGTGTAGGCATTTTATTGGACTAGGCAGAACCTGGATTGCTGGGCATGGCACTGAACTAAGGCACCATGTCTAGAGCGAAACTAAATTTGAAGCACCGTGTCTGAGGCAGCACTAGGTCGGGGCACCTTATCTAGGTAATGTCAAGACCTTTGGGCGAGCACCATGTCTAAACACATGGCACTTTCGGCGAAGACACGTAGGCGGAGTTCAGCCACGTAGGGCCAAGTGCCTGGGCATGCACTAGGCCGGGCATCTTGCCTTGGCATGTCATGTGATGGGCCGGACCGTCGTTAAGGCATGAACTGGGATTAGTCATCGTTTCTAGAGGCGTTAATTTAGGCGAGGCACCTTGTCCCCAGGCATGTCATTGTAATGGTATGATGAGCTGGAGCATGTGAGCCGAGAGGCACCATGCATCTGAGCAAACAGGATGAAGCACGGTTCTAGAGAGCCAGCAGGCGGGATCCAGCAATGCAGGGATGTCATTGAACAAGCGCAGGCAGTGACCGGGCGTGATGCTAGGCCGATGCAACGTGGCTAGGCGGCATTAGAATGAGGCATGGTGCTGCAGGCATGCGCTAAGTGACTTACAGTCTAGGCACTAGGTCGAGGAAGCTTGCCTAGTAATCGTGGAACACTAAATTTGAGGGCACCGTGTATGAGCATACTTGTTGGTAAGGTCAAGATGTCTATGAGCAATGCAATAGTGGAGTCACCTTGTCTAGGCATGCGATGGGGCCGAGGCTGCTGCCTTGGCATGTCTTCAGCGCGCCTTGAACCTGGGCACCGTCTAGGCATGCTCAGACCGAGACTTTGCTACTCGTGTCATGGCGCTGGGGCGAGGAGTCACCTTATCTAGGCATGCACTAGGCCAAGGCACTGCAGGAAAGTCTTGGCATTGGCGGAGCCCGCGGTCAATACGGGCATGCGCTGCGCGGGTCAGCGTACTAGACAAGCTGGCGAGGCACCTTGTCTGGGTATCCACTGAGTAGGCACTTGATGTCCCAGGCATGCCTTGGGCGAGTCGCGTCCTGGCCGAGGTCGTGCCACTAGAGCCCGGAGATCGTATCTGGGCATGCGCTTGGCCGAATGTGTCTGGAAGGCGTGTCGTGGCACTAGGCGAGGGCAGGTGTCTGAGCATGCACTGAGGTGGAGTCAGGGTCTAGGCGTACGCTGGGACGAGAGTGCCGCGTCTTGACATGTCATGGAACTAGGTCTACGCACCTCTTGGGTGGCATGGCACCTGCTTGCAGGTGGTATGGCAATGGCTAGAGCATCATGCAGGCAAGCACTAGGCGAGCTTACCGTGCCTAGAGCATGCACAAATGCCGGCGCGATGCGGAGCATGTCTTGGCTCTAAGCCCAGGAGCGGAGTGTGCAGTAGCTCATGAGGTGCGGGAGCACCTTGCTAGGCGTAATCATGGCGCTGAGGCGAGGGCTAGATGTCTGGGCATGCACTAAGCGGATTCAGGTGTCTGGGAATGTACTAGGCGGGGCACCTTGCCTGGGCGTGTGTTGGCCATGCGCTGGGCGCGGCGCGGGTGTCTAGGTATGCGCTGGGCGAGTCACCGTGTCTGGGCGTACTAGGCCAAGGCACCTTGTCTAGGCATGTCATGGCATAAGGCTAAGGCACGGTGTCTAGGCATGCACTAGGCCGAGTCACCGTGTCTAGGCATGCACTAGACCGAGTCACCGTGTCTAGGCATGCACTAGGCCGATGCACCTTGCCTAGGCATGTGTTGGAACTCTGGCCCAGGGCAGTGTCTAGGTATGCACTAGGCCGGAATCCGCAGGTATCTAGGCATGCACTAAGCCAAGGCACCTTAATGCAGGCGTAATCATGGCATGGAGCCGGGCACCGGTGTCTAGGTATGCCTGGGTCGAGCTGACTTGCCTGGGTATGTGTGTTGGCCTGAGCCCGGTAGGTGTATATAGGCATGCACTAGGCCGAGTCATCGTGTCTAGGCATGCACTAGGCCAAGGAACCTTGTCTAGGCGTGCGTGATAGGCCGGAGCAGGTGTCTAGAAACTAGGCCAGGGGCACCTTGCCCCCGGGGATGTCGTGGTCTTGTGTCGAAGCAGCGTGGCCGGGCATGGTGCTAGGCAGGATCAGTGTCTGAGCATGCCTTGGCTGAGCACCATTTCTGGGCGTACTAGTAGGGGCACCTTTGGGCATGTGTTGGCATGCGCCCGAGGTAGTGTGTGTCCTAGGCATGCATAGAGCCCAGTCAGGTGTCTGGGCATCAAAACCGGGCGGAACGTCTAGCCGTATCATGGAAGACCAGGGCCGTGTCTAAGCGAGCACTAGTGGAAGCATCGTGTCTAGGGAAGCACTGGCAGGAGCGCCTTAATCTGGGTGTGTGGCGGCACTGGGCCGGGGCCAGGTGTCCTAAGCATGACAACGGGCTGGGGGCCGCTACTAGAGTTCACGGCTGGGCCGGGGGCATCGTGCCTAGGCATGCACTAGGCCGAGGCACCTTTTCTTGGCATGTCATGGCAGTAGGCCGAGGCACCGTGTTTAGGCATGCTCTAGGCCGAGGAACATTGCCTAGGCATGTCATGACACTAGGCTTAGACATAGGTGTCTAGGTATCGCTAGACCCAGTCACCATGTCCTAGGTATGCACTAAGCGAGGCACCTTGTCTGAGCGTGTCATGGCCTTGAAGCCGGGAATATTTGATATCTGAAGCTGACTAGAGTAGAGCACTATCTGTGACACTAGTAGAAGAACCTTATCTGGGTATCGTGGCAAGCACTAGTTGGGGGTGTGGTGCCTGGGCAAGCACTAGGGTGGGGCATCTGTCTAGGCGTAATCATGGCACTAGGCCCGGAGGCACCGTGTGCGGGAGAGCACTAGGCTAGGGGCACCTTGTTTAGGCGTGTCATGGCCTTAGGCCAAGGCAGATCTGGGCGTGGTACTAGGCGAGGGAGCATCGTGTCTAGGCATAATACTAGGCCAAGGCACCGTTTCTAGGCATGGCTCTAGGATGAGGCACTGTGCCTAGGCATGCACTAGGCCGAGGCATCTTGTCTAGGCATATCATGGCACAGGAGCCCCGAGCAGATTAATACAGGAAGAAACCGTGGGGCGGGGCACCTTATCTAGGAATGTCATGGAATTTGGCGGGGGCACCATTGCTAGGCATGGTACTGGGCCGGGCACCGTGTCCTGAGCATGCACTGAGTGAACCTGATGTCTAGGCATGCTAAGTGGAGCCACGGTGTCTGCAGAGCATGCACTGGGCCGAGATCACTTAGGTGTCTGAGCATGCACTGAACCGGAGTCACGGGTGGGGTGTGCGCTGGGCGAGGCACCTTGTCTAGGCATGTCATGGAGTAAGGCCGAGGGCACCGTGTCTAGGCAAACACTGGGCGAAGCACCAAGTCAAGAAGCGCTGGGCAAGGGGGCAATACGGGTGTGTCGTGGCCATTTTAGGTAGGAGCGTGTAGTTCCCAGGCATGGCGCTGGGTGAGCCTTGGTTCTGGGCGTGCGCTGGTGATCATCTTGTGCAGGCGTACTAGGACGGGAATCAGGTGTCTGGGCATGCGCTAGGCGAGAGGCACCTTGTTTGGGCATGTCATTGCACTAGGCCAGGAGGCATGGATTTGCTGGGCATGGGCGTGGGCCAGGCACCATGTCTAGGCAAGCAGGCTGAGCTTGTCGTTTCTAGGCCAAGCACTAGGTTGAGACACCTTCGTATGTTATGGCCCTAGGCCTTTGACACCAGATATCTAAGCATGGAACTGAAGCCAAGGCACCTTGCCTATCTTATTCACGACCTTTGGCGGGAACCTTGCCTAGGCATGCACTAAGCAGAACGGATTCCTAGCATGCACTAGGCAGGGGCACCTTGCCTTGGCATGTCATGGAAGTAAGGTTGAGCCGTGTTTGGGCATGCACTTGGCCGGGAACCTTGCTAGAGATGTCATGGCCTGAGGCTAAGGCTACCGTGTTTAGTAAAACACTGAGCAGAGATCAGATGTCTAGGCATGGACTAGGCCTAGACATCTTACCTAGGCATGTGTTGGAGTGGGACGAGGGCAGGTGTCTAGGTAAGCTTGGTGCGTCGAGCACCTTGTCTAGGCAAACACTAGGACGAAGAACCTTATCTTGGTATGTGGTAGCACTAGGCCGAGGCACCGTTTCTAGGCATGGCACAGGGCTGAGGCATCGTGCCTAGGCATCCACTAGGCCGGAGGCATCTTGTCCTAGGCGTGTCCAGCGGAACTGAGCGAGGCACCGTGTCTGAGAGAGAAGCACTAAACCTAGGCACCTTGACTCTGAGCAGATCATGGCACTAGACCGAGGCACGGTGTCACGGGCATGGTACTAGCCAGGGCACATGCGTGTCTAGGCATGCATTGGGCCGGAGTCAGGTGTCTGGGCATGAATAGGCTAAGGCACCTCGTCCTGGGCATGTCATGGCACTAAGTAGGGGAACCGCAGGTGTCTAGGTAAAGCACTAGATTCGAGAAGCACCATGTCTGGAGCTGACACTAGGCCAGAAGTGCCCATTTGGGTATGTCATGTCTTAGGTGAGGCAGTTTGTAGGCGGGGCATTGGGCGAGGCATCGGTCCCTAGGGATGCACTAGGCGATGCATCTTGTCTAGGCGTTTCATGGCAGGCCTGAAACCAGATGCAGAAAGCGCTAGGCCAAGGCACCTTAGCTAGGAATGTCATGGCACTATGACGGGGCACCATGTAAAGGGCGTTGTACTAGGCCGAGGGCCGTGTCTAGGCATGCTGAGGTGGAACCACCGTGTGCAGAGATGCACTAGGCCAAGCGCATCTTGTCTGGGCATAATCGATGCACTAGTGAGGCAGTTGTAGGGCACTAAGTAGGGGCATCTTATCTAGGTATGTCATGGCCCCTAAGTAGAGCCTGTGTCTAAACATGGCGGGCCAAGGCACCTTGCCTATGCAGTTCATGGCACTAGGCCTAGGCACCGTGCCTAGGCATGCTTAAACCAAGGCACCTTGCATTGGCATGTGTGAGGCGTGATGGTGAAACACCGTGTTTAGGCATGCACTAGGCCTAGGAACCTTACCTAAGTATGTCATGGTACTAGGCTAAGGCACTGTGTCTAGGCATGCACTATGCCGATGCCGTGTTTGGGCATATAGGCCGAGGCATCTTACCCTAGGCATGTGTTGGCATAGACGAGGAAGCCGTGTCTAGGCATGCACTGGAAGCGAGATCCCAGATGTCCTAGGCATGCACTGGGCGGGGCACTTTGTCAAGGCATGTCATGGCATGGGACGAGGAGTACGTGTCTAGGCAAGCATTAGACCCGAAGCACCATGTCTGACAGCGTGGTAGAAGAACCTGTATCTTAGTATGTGGTGGCACTAGGCCGTTGCACCGTTTCTAGGCATGGCACTTGGTGAACACTTGTGCACTAGTCATGCAGCAGTAGAGGCGTGCTGTCCCAGGCGTGTGTGTGAGGCGGTACAGGCGGGGCACCATGTCTAGGAAGGCACTAGACCCTGGGCACCTTGTCTGGGCATGTCATGGCACTAAGTAGGGGCATGGTGTCCCCAGGCATGGTACTAGTGGGAAGCAGGTGTCACAGGCAATGCACTGGGCCGAGATCAATGTGATGGGCATGCGCTGGGGCGGGGAAATTGCCTAGGCGTAATCATGGAACTAGGCTGAGACACGGTGTCTAGGCATGCACTAAACCGAGTAACCGTTTCTAGGCATGCACTTGGCCGAAGCACATTGCCAAGGCATGTGTTATCTGTTGAATTACCATGTCTAGAGCATGCACTAAACAAGTCAGGTGTCTGGGCATGCACTGGGGCGAGAAACTCTAGTGTCTTGGGAAGCATTGAGGTAGGGACACGTTATCTGGGCAGGAGTCATGACACTAGGCAGGGAACGCCGTCTAAACATGGCACTTTCAGATAGGGCCCCTTGCCTGATTCACGACAGCAGGCGAGAAGCAGATGCTGGGCATGCACTAGGCCGAGGGCTGCTGCCTTTACGTGTCATGGAAGTAGGCGAGGGCACCATGTCTAGGCATACGCAGACCGAGGGACCTTGCTGGGGCATGTCTTGGACTAAATTTGAGGCCTTACATGTCTAGGCATGCTTAGGCGGGAATCAGCAGTGTCTTGTAAGCTCAAGGCGGGGCATCTTGCCCTCGGGCATATGTTGGCACTAAGCCAGGGCACCACTGTCTAGGCATGCGCTAGGTCGAAGTCAGGTGTCTGGGCGTAAGCTAAGCCAAGGCACATATGCGGGCGGCAATGGCTGGCACTAGGCGAGGGCATGGTGTTTAGGCAAGCACTAAATTTGAAGGAACATCTAGAACATGTCATGGCACTAAGGGGCTGGGTTCCTAGGCATGTGGGCTCAGGTTCAGATGCGATGCATGAACTAGGTCGAGGCATCTTGTCTAGGAAAGCACTAGACCGAGGCACCTTGTCTAGGCATGTGATGGCCCTAGGCCAGGAGCACACGTCTAGGAATGGCAGCTAGGCCAAACCACTTTAGTGTTTGGAATAGGTATTGAGGCGGCTGGTTACAGGCGTAGCCTTGGTGAAGGAGCAGATTTTCTAATACAGAAGCAATTAAACTGGCTTGCACACTTATCTGGGCCTTCTTCGTACTAGGCCGGGCCAGGTGTCTAAGCGTGTCGCTAGGCCGGGCACTGCCCTGTATGGTTTCAGCCTGAGCGCTGGAAACTAGGTGCCACAGTCATGCAGTGCGAGGCACTTGCCTTGGCATGTCATGGCGGTCGGGCGAGGCAGCGTCTGTTTAGGCATGCACTGGGTAGGAACTTTGCCTAGGTATGTCATGGCTGGGAGGCAAAGGGTGCAGGCATGCACTAGTTGAGTCTGGAGTGTGCATGGGTGCACTAAAAGTAGAGGCATCTTACCCTGAGCATGTCGTTGGCGCTAGGCGAGGCTTCTTGTCTAGGCATGCACTAGGCCTAGTCCCCGTGTCTTGGCATGCACTAGGCCAAGACACTTTGTCTATGCATGTCATGGCACTGAATTAGGAGCACCGTGTCTAGAGCGAGCATTTGAGCGAAAGCTGACTTTACCATGTCTAGGCGAACTGCTTGGGCTCAGAGCCTTATTTTGGTGTGTGTTGGCACTGGGCGGGGAGCTACTTGGATTTCTAGGCATGTGGGTTGAGGGGCATCGGTGCCTGGGCGATACACTGGCCAGGAGCATCGTGCCGGCATGTCCTTGGCACTAGGCGAGGCAGGTGTCTTCAGGAAAGCGCTGGACTGGGCGCGCATGCAGGCGTGTCGTGGCGCTAGACCGGCACCGTGTCTAGAGCATGCATAGGCCAGTCCAACTGTGTCCTGGGCATGCGCTGAAATGAGAGACTGCCTGGGCATGTCATGGAACAAATTTGAGGAACCTGGAGTGTCTAGAAAACGTGCATGAGACCAAGTCAACGTAATGCAACATGCGCTAGGAGTGAAGCACCGAGGCATGTGTTGGCCATGTGAGGCACCATGGCTTCAGGCATGCATGATGATCACCGTGTCAGCCATGCTAGGCGAATCTTGTCTGGAAATGTCGTAGCCTGAGCCCGAGAACGCCGTCAATAAACGCACTAGGCGAAGCACCGTGTCTAAGGAAGCTACTAGGCCCAGAGGCACCTTATCTAGGTAATGTCATGGCACTGGGCCGAGGAGCGCGTGTATAGCATGGCTTTCGGCGAGGCCGCTACCTGGGCGGAGTTCACGGCACTAGGCCAGGAAGGCACCGCGTGGCTACGCATGCACTAGTAGAGAGACACCTTGCCTTTGCGTCATTGAAGTAGAGGCGGAGTGCACCGTGTTTAGGCATGCACGGCCAGGAACCTTGCCTAGGGAATGTCATGGCACTAAATTGAGGCAGGTGTCTTGGCATCGCTGGCGGGAATCCTTGTGTATAGGCGTCTGCGAAGCGAGACATCTTAGCTAGGCATGTGTTGGCACTAAGTGGGAGCAGGTGTCTGGGCATCTTGTTAGAGTAAAGTCGGTGTGCAGGCATCTTGTGAAGTAAGACACGCTGTCTATATTGGGGCTGCAGTGAGATCTGATGTCTGACGACACTAGGTCGAGCTGCCATGTCTAGCCAGGAGGCCCTGGACGAAAGGGCCCAATCTAGGTGTGTCATGGCACTGGGAGGCAGTTTCTGGGCATGGCACGGGATGAGGCCACAGTGCCTATCATTAACTAGACCAAGGCATCTTGTCTGGGAAGGTACTAGACCGGGGAGCACCTTGTGCAGGCGACACTAGACGAAGGGCCTTATCTAGGTATGTTGAGCGCTAGAGATGAATAGTTTACAGGCATGAAAAAGGTTGAGGCACCGTTCATGGCATGCGCAGGCGGGCATCTTTCTGGGCATGTCATGAAATGGATTAAATTACCTTGTCTAGGAAAGCACTAGACCGAGGCATCTTGTCACCGGCATTTCTTGGCGCTAAGCCCGGAAGCAGGTGTCTGGGCATGTGGTACTAGAGGCCAGGAGGCCGGAGTGTCTGGGCATGCACTAGAGTAGGAGTCCGGGTGTCTGAGCATGCGCTAGGCCAAGGTGCTTTGTCTGGGCGTGTCATGGCCTGGGACGGTGCCAGGTGTCTAAGTGACGATGGGCCGAAGCACCATGTCTGGGTAAGCGCTAGGTAGAACCTTATCTTGGTATGTGGTGGCATGAGGTGAGACCTTGTTCTGGGCATAACGCTGAGGTGAGGGCATCGTGCCTAGTCATGCACACTAGGCCGAGAGGCATCTTGTCTGGGCATGTCATGGCTACTAGACCGGGCACCATGTCTAGGGAGAAGCACTGGACCTAGGCACCTTGATATAGGCATGTCATGGCGTAGGCGAGGAGCACGATTGCCTAAGGCATGAATGGTAGAGCACCATGTCTAGGCATGCACTAGGCCGAGTCAATGTGTCTAGGCATGCACTAAGTGGGAAATTTGCCTAGGCGTAATCATGGAACTAGAAATTTGAGGCAGGTGTCTAGGCATGCATTAGGCCAAGTGTGAGTTTCTATAAGGCGTACTCTGGGTAGAAGAACATTGCGAGGCATGTGTTGGCTGCTTGTTTGAGGCTTTTTGTCTAGAGCTACGCTAAACCAGATCAGGTGTCTGGGGCATGCACTAGGCCAAGGAACCTTTACTATGCCTGTCATGGCACAAAGGCGAGGCCGGAGTGTCTAGCGACACTGGTAGGCCGTGTCTTGGGAAGCAGTAGAAGGCACATTGTTGGGTAAGTCCTTAGGCGCTAAGTGGGGCACCATGTCTAAAAGATGGCACTGGGATAGGGCCCCTTGCCTTCTAGAGAGTTCACGACATAGGCCGACCACTATCTCTACAGGCATCTCACACTGGGCCAGAGGCACCTTCCTTTATGTCATGGAGTAGTAGAGAGGCACGGTCTTTGGGCATGCACTAGGCCCAGGGTGCTGCCTTGGCATGTCATGCTTAAGTGGAGCACCATGTTTAGGCATGCACTAGGCCGAGTCACCGTGTCCTGACATGCACTAGGCTGAGGCATGTGTTGGTACTAAGCCGAGGCACCCTGTCTAGGCATTCACTAGGTCGAGTCACCGTGTCTAGGCATGCACTAAGCCAAGGCACCTTGTCTGGGCATGTCATGGCACTAAGTAGAGCATTGTGTTTAAGCCGACACTGAATTTGAAGAACTTATCTGGGTATGTCATGGCTCAAGCGAGGCTCAGTTTCTAGGCATGGCGGGCTCGGGGAGTGATGCATGAACAAGTAGAGGCATCTTGTCTGGGAAGGCATAGGCCAGGGCTGCTTGTCTGGGCAATGTGATGTTACTAGACGAGGCAGATGTCTGGAATGGTACTAGGCCAAGGCACCATGTTAAGGAATAGTACTAGGCGGAGGCACCATTTACAAGCGTGGCATAGGCTAAGAACCAGCTCTGGCCATAGACCTGGGCACCTCTTGGTATGTATCGTGGCTCTGGCCCAGGGGCACCGTGTCTAAGCATGGCACTTGGCCAAGGCCCCTTACTTGGGCAGTTCATGGCACTAGGCCTGCGAGCACGTGCTAGGCATGGTAGGGAGCACCTTGCGCGGCATGTCATGGCGGTCGGGTGGACACTTATTATTTGTTGTTTGGCAGCCACCTAGTAGAGAACCTTAATCGAGGGTATGTCGCGGCACAAAGGCTGAGGGCATCGTGTCCTGAGCATGCTGGGCCGAGGCATCTTACCTAGGCATGTGTTGGCACTAGGCCAAGGCTTTTTGTCTAGGCATGCACTAGGCACAGTCAGGTGTCTGGGCATACGCTGGGCCAGACACTTTGTGCATGCATGTCCTTGGCACTGGAATGACACAATGTCTAAGTGACATTAGGCCGAAGAACCATGTCTAGAGCGAGAACTAGGCGGAAAAGACTATCTTGGTATGTAATGGCACTAGGCAGAAAGCACTTAGTTTCTAGGCATGACAACGGGATGGCATCGTGCCTTAGCATTCACTGGGTGGGGCATCTTTGTCTAGGAATGTCATGGCACTATGCCGAGCCTTGTGTCACGGAAAAGCACTTTAGGACTAGGCACCTTGTCTGGGCGTAATAGTAGCGTGGGCCGAGGGCTAGGTGTCTAAACATGGTACTAGTGGGGCATCGTGTCTAAGCATGCTAGTAGGAGTCCACCGTGTCTAGGCATGCACACTAGGGTGGGAACTTTTGCCTGGGCATGTCATGGAACAGAATTTGAGACAGTGTCTAAGCATGCACTGAACCAGTCCTTTGTGTCGATCACGATGGGCGAGCACCATGGCAAGGCGTGTTGGCACTCTGGCCAGGGGCACCGTGTCTAGGCATGGACAAGGCCAGGTCATGTGTCTGAGGCTGCACTGGGCCAGGAATCTTGTGCAAGCATGTCATGGCTGCAAGGTCGAGCACTGTCTAGGCAATCCCACTGGGCGAGCACCGTGTATAGGGGAAGCAATGATTGACACCTTATCTATGTATGTCATGGCACTAGGCCATGGCACGGTCATCTCAACATGGCACTCGGCGAGGCCCTTACCCTAGAGGTTCACGGCATTAGGCCGAGGCACCGTGCCTAGACATGCACTAGGCCGAGGCACCTTGCCTATGCATGTCATGGCGGGTAAGTAGAATAGTGTTTAGGCATGCACTAGGCTTAGGAACCTTGCTAGGCCTGTCATGGCACTTGGGCGAGGAGCGCGGGTGTCCTAGGCATGCACTGGTAGAGTCAGTGTTGAGGCAAGCACTAGGCCGGGGCATCTTGCCTAGGCATGTGTTGGCATTAGGCCGAGGCACCATGTCTAGGCATGCACTAGGCTAAGTCACCGTGTCTAGGCATGCACTAAGCCAAGGCACCTTGTCTAGGCATGTCAGGGCACTAGGTCGAGGCCCCTTGTCTAGGCAAGAATTAGGCCGAAGCACCATGTCTAGGCAAGCACTAGGCCGGAGAACCTTATCTTGGTATGTGGTGGCCTTTAGGCCAAGGCCTGTTCTAGGCATGGCACTAGGGTTGGGGCATCGTGCGAGGCATGCACTAAGGCGGGGCATCTTGTGCAGGCAATGCCATGGCGCTGGTAGAGCACGGTGTCTGGAGTGTCGACCCACCGACTAGATAACCACAGGTCAGGTGCGGCATGAGTATTTGCCTTGGCCCCATGGCCTTTAAGGGAAGCTTGAGCAAGGCAAGGTTGGGAAAACGTGTCGGAGGCCTGAAGCATGAGCGAGCTGCCTTGCATGAGCGAGGCAAGCAAGTAATCGGTTGGGACGCCACGGTGCGCGTCCACGCACTCTGACTTAGAGGGGGCTGGGCGTGGCACTTTGAGGCAAGCGGAATCGGTGGGGAGAGATGTCGGCAATATATGGCGAGAGGCCTTGGGCGACCTGAGTTTCCTAGTCGGTGCAGCAGGATTCCCTCGACCTAAGGAGTCACATGCCGGGAAGGACTCCCTAGGCGGTGGGACTCCAGCAGGAAGGACTCCTACTCTGATGGAAAAAGACTCCCAATGAGGAGTGGACTCCTAGAGCGGGAAGGGTCTCGAGGCGGAAGACTCCTAGGCGAACGGATCACAGGCGGGAGGGAGCTCACTCGTGGTGGGAATTGCATGGTTGTGTATGGGAGTTTCGACCCGGTCGGGACTCCTAGGCGGGAAGGATTGTCTTTGGCTTGTTGGATTGGAAGACTAGAGTTAAGTGGGACTCTTAGTCGGTTGTATCGAAGGATTGCCCTTGAGCATCCTATATAAGGGCCTTGGAGTGCCCACTTGGTTGGTCATATATTAATTTGGGGATCCAAAAGCATAGAGCCGGAGTTGGCAGGGCCTTTGCGAAATTGTCTTAACATTTTAGTAGCTAATAAAATAATCTGAGTTGGGAAGTGCCGTAAGCCTTGTGTTCGAGAGACTAGTGAGGCATTGAAGGAATTTGGCCTAAGCCGGAGTTCCTAGGCGCCGCCTACGAGCAAAAAGAAAGGCGTGTGACGGTTGGCAATTGTCGAGCGGGGATGGCGGCCCAGCGAGGATATTGATTGATGCGCTCGTGAGCAAGTAGCAGGATAGAAGTAGAAGTGAGCGCAGTGTAATCGGGCTTGGCGGCGGAGATAAGAGCCGCGACAAGCGGCGAACTCCACCCTTCGACTCAGTCGGGCCGTTGCGACTTGACTCACGACATGAAGCGATTGAGACCAGAAGTAGAGGAACGGATGGGGTCATTCCATGCTGACCCGAATCTGACCATATTAGGAGATTCGGAAGCGGATCGGATCTCTAGAGGGGAGATCGTGTTCTTTGAAAGCGGCGATGGTGCGAGGGCACTCCATCTGCTTCTGAATCAACCTCTGCGAGAGGTCGAGAATGCGAGCCCAAGAGATAACTTTTGGTGCGCGGCATAAAGGAACTTGGAGAACTTCCTCCTAGGACATGGGCGAGTCTTCATTCTTTCGAGATCTAGTGGGTGAGCGGTGCGATAACCACTATGTATTTGACAGGTGATGCAAAGCTTTGGTGGCGGACGGAACGGCGGCAGCCGTGCTATTTGGCGGAGCGAAGAGCGGCGGAGATCTTGAAAAAGGGCGAAGGATGGAGTTCTTACCCCTGAGCACGTGGATGGCGAGAATCTCGAAGAAAGCCCAAAGCGAGGCGAACCGATCGGAGATTATGTGAAGGAGTTTAAGCTCGTTGATCCTTGACATCGAGGACGTAATAAAGTAAACCAATTTGTTCGACTTCATTTACGGTTGCGGGGATGGGCTCAAGGCGGGCGAGGAAGCGAGGTGTCAGAGACTTGCCTCGACCATGAGCGCGGCCCAATTTGCCCTATCCGTTCTGGTGACCTCTTCTACCTCCCACGAGGGAAAGGCCCACGTGAGTCGAGCCGGTCGGATGGAAAGCCCTCAGAATTAGGCAAGGAGTTGGAAGACCGCGGGATCAGGCTAAAGAGCCAGGGGGAGAGAAACGACTTCCTCACAAACACCGGGGCCGTCGGGATGTTTATCTGCGATGGGCCACATCGAAGAAGCGAGGATTGCGAATGAAGCTCGATGCACTGGTGAAGGGGGAAGATAAGCGGAGCATAGGCCCTGAGCCCGCCCTGCCCAGGTTGTTTGAATGCGCGATCTGGCGACTCCTGGAGCGAAATATATGTTGAGTTCTTGTGGGAGGCGAAAAAATTGTAGCATTGGTAGACAGTGGGGCGACCCACAATTTTGTATCAACAAGGGAAGCAGCCAGACTCGGATTGAAGCTAGCTAAAGATGACAAGCTCAAAGCGAAGTAAATAGCTAAACCTATGAGAAGACGCATGGTATGGCAGAAACATAGCAATTCGGATGGGGATTGGAAGATTACGATGTGGAGCTTCCTTGAGTGTTCCCTTTGGATGATTTTGATTTCATGTTAGAGTAGCGATTTCTTCGAAGAGCGAGGTAGCCTTTGTTGCCGCACTTGAATGAATTTGTTGATCATGGATGAGAAGCAATATGCTATGTGGCGTCAGTAAGCCGCCTAAAGACCTTCGGGAAGACCTTGCTTATGCGCACTGCTATTTCGAAAAGGCGCGGAAGGGTGAGCACCGCGTATGTCGCGGCAATGATCGAGATCGAAGCCGGACGAAGCAAGTCGAGGAGTGCGGTCTGCATAGCCCCCATGCGGGAGATTTGCCCGATGTTATGCCTCCCGAAAGTTGCCTAAGAAGGCGCCACCGGAAAGCGGAGCGGATCATGGATAGAGCTCGTGCGAGAATTGAGACCTCTTTGCTCAAGCTCCTTATCGGATGATCCACGAAGTGAAGAGTTGAGAAGCGAGTTGACGGAGTTCTTTGGATGCAGATGCAGTCGACCCTCAATCGCCGTATGGAGCACGGTCTTTGTTTGAAGCAAGATGATGCAGCGAATGTGTGGATTACGAGCGAATAAAGTCACGATCAAGAACAAGTATCGATACCTTTGGGCAGCGAATCGTTCGTCGATTGAAAGCGAAAATAAGTACTTCACCAAGCTGGGCTTGCGATCGGGATGATAGCCAGTCTTGGCGTGGCGAAGGGACGAGGCAAAGACTACATGTGTAACTTCGGTATGGAAGTTATGAATTTTTTAGTTATGCCTTTTAGTGCGACTAATGCTCAGCCCACATTTTGTAACCTCATGAATGATGTCTGTCAGACTTCACGGATTCATTCGGTGGTGGTATATGGGCGACATATTGATCTGACCCGACTCTACAAGATCACGTGGTACACCTGATGGTACTTGTGAGGTGAGCGAGAACCCGGTTGTATGTCAAGAAAGAGAGATAATGAGTTTGCCAGGCCAGAGATCAAGTTTAGGTCATCGATTTCAAAGTCGAGATAAGGATGGATGGTCGAGTGCGGCAATTGAGATTGGCGGCCCGACCAAGGTGGCGGAGACCCCGATCGTTCCTCGGCCCAGCAAACTACTACGGAAGATTTATCTTTAGGCTATTCAGATAGCGGTGCTCTCTACGGACCTTTGAAAAAGAGAGGAAGTGGGAATGGGATGCAGAGTGCCAAGCTGCCTTCCAGAAGCTCAAAGATGCGATCACCTCGGGCCGTATTGAGGCGCGGAGCATGGGTTGCCGTTTGAAGTGCACACGGATGCGTCGGACAGGGCCCTAGGTGGAGTGCTGGTGCAAGAGGGGCATCCAGTAGCCTTTGAGAGTCGGAAGTTGAATGCAGCGGAGGAAAGGTATAGCGCCCATGAGAAAGAGATGATTGCGGTCATCCATTGCCTTGAACTTACGACACTGCCAGTGGGAACTCGGTTCGTAGTAGTGACCAGGACAATGTGCCAACACCTTCTTCACAACTCGGGAAAAGCATTGCCAAGTAAGCTCGATGGCAAGAGTTCTTGACTGATTTTGTGTGGGTGCCTGGCTTTGGTCGACACAACCCAGTGGCGAATGCTTTAGTAGGAAGGAGTGGCAAGTTATGTGGGATCGTTGAGCTCGGTTGACGAGATTTCAAACGGCCGAGTTAGACTTGAAGGCACCTGAGACTCAAGCGTATCAAGGCCGGTAGACGGGTGAGAGATGGCACCACGGCGTCTGGCTCTAGAATAGTGCTTTACTTGAAGGAGGAAAATTTATATGTACCTTCGAGCAAGCTGAGACAAGAGCTGCTGAAGGAAACACATGATACGAGATGGGCTGGTCACACCTAGAGAGGAAGAAAGAACTTTGTATGTTGGCACGGTCTTTCATTAGCCTAAGATGAAGACGTGCAAGCATATGTCAAGACATGCAATGTTTGTCAAGTTGACAAGACCGAGCGGAAGAAGGAAGCGGGATTGTTACAGCCCCTGTCCATTCCGGAGAAGCCATGGCAGTGTGTATCGATGGACTTCATCAGTGGGTTTAAGTAGAGGGCTTAGTCGGTTTAATTGGTGGTAGACGGGTTCTCCAAGTGCAGTCTTCATCGACCCCGTGAGGTGTCGTTGAAAGAGGCGTAGCGCATCTTCTTCAGCAATGTTGTGAAACATTTTGGGATGCTTGAAGACATAGTAAGCGATCGAGATCACAGCGGTTCTGAGCAGGTTTTGGGTTGAAACACATTCAAGATGTGGTCTGAAGTCGCAAGTTCGACTACGAATCACCCTCGGTGATGGTCGAGACGAAGAGTGAATCAGATCTTTGGAAGAGTATTTGCGCCGCCGTGGCGACCTCTCGGAAATTGGTTGGAACTTCTAGAGCATTTCGAGTTGTCCTACAATGCGTGAAGTTAAATGGTATGGGCCCTTTTGAGGTACAATCGGGTTCGACCACGTGCGCCCCAGACGTCTTTAGTTCTGAAACAACTTTGGACGTAGTGTGAGCCCATTTGCGTCTGAGTTTGCAAAGTCTCGGCGAATTTGCTTGATGGCTTGACTGACCCTAGAGAAGGCAAGTAGACGCATGAAGAAGTATGCGGACAGAGGCAGGAGACCTCTGGAATTTAAGCAAGGGGAGATGGTTGAGTTAATACACCGGATCTGGAAAAGATCGAGAATAAGCGGTTTCAAAGGGTTTTGATTAGAAATACGGTGGACCCTTTGAAGTTGTGAAGCGTATAGAGGCGTGGCCTCTGGCCCGAAGCTACGGAGAGGTTGAAGCTTCACCCGACATTCCGTGTAAGCTTCACGAGAGCCTTATCACGGTGATCCTAGTCCCAGACGAGTCACGAGCAAGCGAAACCCGCCTATGGTTAGAGTCGAGTTCGACAAAGAGATTGCAAGCATCTGCCCGGGATAGGAGGATGAGAGGCTGGAAAACAGTGGACCCGATACTTGATTCATTGGAAGGGGACGCCCGTCAGTGAGGCAAGTTGGGAAAAGGGTGCTACATTGTGGCAGTTTGAAGATCAGATCCTTGAGTATGCACGGTTGGAAGTCGCGGGGCGTTGAATGCACCCAGTGGGGAGGTTTGTCGGCCCTCGACTAGATAACACGAGTCCGTGCGGCATGAGTATTTGCCTTGGCCCCCATGGCCCGCTGGGGAAAAGCGAGCAAGGCAAGATTTAAAACATGTGTCGGAGAGCCTGAGCGTGAATAGCACGCACATGGGTGGAAAGGCAATAGTAATCCGGTTGGGACGCGCCGATGGGCATCACGGCACTCCGGCTTAGAGGGGGCTGGGCGTGGCACTTGAGGCAAACGGAATCGATCGGGAGAATGGAAACTATATATAGGCAGGCAGCAGGCGACAAATTTCCTAATCCGGGGTGCAACAAGGTTCCCTACGACTGGGAGTCACCGAGAAGGACTCTTTAGGCGGTGGGACCTCAATGGGAAGGACTCCTACTCTGGCGGGAAGACTCCGCGGTATACTCCCCAGGTAGGAAGGTCTCTCGGGCGGGGGAAGACTCCTAGGCGAACCCAGGACTCCTAGGCGGGGAGGGACTCCTACTCGTGGTGGAGTGCATATGGGCGTATGGGGTTTCTAAATTCGGTCGGGACTCCTAGAGCGGGAAGGATTGTCTTTAGCTTCTTTGGATTGGAGAGAATTCAGAGTTAGAGTGGGACTCTTAGTGATTTATGCTCAGGATTGCCTTGAGCATCTATAAAGGGTGCAACGTGGCCCACTTGGTTAATTCATATATTACGGAGTTGGATCGAAAGCATAGAGCAGGTTGTGGGAACCTTTCTTGAGAAATTGTCTTGTATTTTAGTAGCCCCAATAAAATACGAGTTGGGGAAGTGCCCATAAGCCTTGTGTTCGAGAGACTAGTGAAGGGCGTGAGGAGAGGTGGCCTTGCAGGGTTCCTAGGCGCCCTTTGCAATGACGAGAAGGCGTGTGACACTAGGCATAGTGCTTGGCCCAGGGGCAGGTGTCTAGGCAATCTGTAGGCAGAGTCTGGGCATCAAGCTGGTGAAGGAACTTTACAGGCATGTCATGGAACTAGGCTGAGGCAGATGCGAGCATGCACTGAGGCAAGTCAGCTGTCATCTAGGCATGCACTAGAGTGGGGCACCGTGCCAAGGCATGTGTTGTGTCTGTGGGGAGCAGGTGTCTAGGCATGCACTAGGCCAGTCCGTGTCTGGGCATGCGCTAGACCAAGGAATCTTGTCTAGGCATGTCATGGCCTGAGTGAACCAGTATCTGGAACTAGGCACTAGGCGGAAGCACCATGTCTGAGGGAAGCACTAGGTGGGGCACCTTATCTGGGCAATGTCGCTGGGCCGAGGGCTGCCGTGAAAGCATGGCACTCGGCAGGCCCTACCTAGGTTCCGCGACCAGTGGAGTGATGCCCAGGTGACTCTCTGTTTGCCCAGGCGGGGCACCTTGCCTTTACGTAATGTCATGGAAGTAAATTGGGTCTGCCCAGGTGTTTAGGCATGCACTAGGCCAGGGGAACCTTGCTGGGCATGTCATGGCGCTAGGGTGAGGCAGGTGTCTAGGCATGCGCTGAGGCAGTCAGGTGTCTAGGCATGCACTGGTGGGGCATCTTGCCTGGGCATGTGTTGGCACTAGGCCGAGGCAGGTGTCTGGGCATGCACTAGGCGGGGAATCAGGTGTCCTAGGCATGCACTAAGCGAGGCACCTTGTGCAGGCATGTCGAGGGGCGCAGTCGGGCACCATGTCTGGGGCAAGCACTAGATTCGAGCACCGTGTCTGACGAGGCCCTAGGTAGAGACCTTGGCTGGGTGTGTCATGGCACTAGGCGGGGCACCGTTTCTAGGCATGGGCGGGCTATGTGCTTGGGTGCCCACAATACGTTAACTAGTAGAGGGCATCTTTGTCTGGAAGTACTAAGACCGAGCCTGCCGTGTCTAAGCAAACTAAATTGGAAAGACCTTATCTAGGTATGTCGTGGCACTAGGCTGAGGCACCGTTTCTAGGCATGACAAAAGGTTGAAGCACCGTTCCTAGGCATGCATTAGGCCGAGGCATCTTTTCTAGGCATGTCATGAAATGGGCCAAAGGTACCTTGTCTAGGAAAGCACTAGACGGGAGGCATGCTATTCTCGGCATTTCATGGCACTAGGCCGAAGCACCGTGTCTAGGCATGGTACTAGGCCGAGACACTGTGTCTAGGCATGCACTAGGCCGAGTCACCATGTCTAGGCATGTACTAGGCGAAGGCACCTTGTCTTGGCCGTCATTTGCATTGAAGTAGGGCACGAGGCTAAGTGGCACTAAGTGAGCACCGTGTCTAGAGCGAAGCGCTAGGGTGAAGCATCATGTCTAGGCATGTACTAGGCAGGCACCTTATTTAGGTATGTCATGGCGCAGGCCGAGGCACGCGTGTAAATCTTGGCACTAGGCGAGGCACTTGCCTAGGAAGTTCACGGCACTGGGCCGCGTGTCCACGGACTTGAGTCTTCTGCTAAGCTCCGTGCAGCCGCCCAGGCAACTCGCCCCTCGGATGTTGCTAAGTCAGCCTCCCACTTGCCTTGCTTGCTAGCTCGGCTTCTACCCACGGCTTGGAAGCGAAGAGAACTTGAGAGAAAACTTGAAAGGAAAAAAACTTTATTGAAGAATGACTCTTTAATGCTTTGACTCTTGGCTTGGTTCTCGGATGGTTTACCAAATGGGAGCCTACCTCCTTATATAGCACCTATGGAAGTGTGTACCTTTGAAGGTTCCCCACAAACCTAGAAGAATTCTGAGTATTCTATTATATACACATATGTACAAGAGGTCTCTAGAAGAACCTAGGATGATCTCCTTCCTTCGTACCTTACCTGATGTGGACTTCTCGGGGTCTTACAGAACCTTCCACATCCTTCCCAGAAAGGGACGTCTCTCGAGTCTCTAGAATCTTCCACCTGCTCTATATAGTATCATAGCTCCATATGATCAAGAGAAGGGGCTTTCCATGAGTGAGGTGTGACATTCTCTCCCCATGGCCAGCGAGATGTCCTCGTTGGGTCTTTCGGCCGAGAGAGCGTCGATGTTTAGGCCTTACAAAGTATCTGTAGCTCCCATTGGCTTCACTCTCTGGTAGTCCTTCCACTTCATTAAGTATTCTTTAGTAGAAATTTGAAGTTGTCACTCGGGACCGGAGTGCGCCGCAGTGTGAGTCGCTCCTTGTCATAGGACGTGACCACTGCTGTAGGTGCCCTCGTAGAAATCCCTCGGCCTGGATCCTCCTTATCTTGATATGGCTTTAAATTCTTGTGACATGGAAGATAGGATGAATCTTTAGCCTTGGCGGTAACTCGACCTTGGGACGCGCCTGACAGATCCTGATATATATGGGAAAGGGGCCTTCATACTTCCTCTGAGTCAGCTGTGCACCTTTCGAGAAAGGACTTGAGCTGGCCCAGGGTATGACTTGACAAGCACTAAGTCTCAACTTTGGAACTGCGCATGTCTCCTCTTCTTGTCGGCCCGGCTTAACTGTCTTCTTAGACCTTATAGCCTTAAGGCACTTGTTATGCCGAAGCACTCGTGCCATCCTTTAACAAATTTGAGCTATTTGGACTCTTCCCCGGTGTATCCCCTAGCTAGGAGTGAGGAGTCATCGGTTGTGCCCCCGTACTATCTCGAACGGACTTCTCTCGGTTGCCTCACTCCTCTGTAGATTATAGGGCCCGAGCCACATCAGCAACTTAGCCCGGTCGATCGTGGCACTCACAAAGTGCCTCAGTATAATCTATGAGAAGGTTACCCATTACGTCTACCCATCGATCACGGTGAAGCTAGTAGAAGTGACTCCGTGCCCGTGAGCTTGAAGAGCTTGAAAGAGCTTCATCGAAACTTCCCGGTGAAGCGCGAGTCACGATCACTGATGATGAACTTTGGTAGCCCCTAATATACCACGTTCTTGAGGAATGATGCGGTGGTCTCCTCGATGTGCGATCCTTAGGAGCTATGAAATAGCATACTTGGAAAGCGGGTCCACAGCGCTATGATAGATCCATATCCCTCGGACTTGGGTAAGCCGATAATGAAGTCCATAGTGACACTCTCCCAAGGTCGCTCTGCTACAGGTAGTGGCTCCAATAATCCCCTCGGCTGATGTTGCTCCACCTTGTCTTGTTGGCACATAAGACAAGTCCTCACATAAGTCTCCACATCATCCAGGATCTGTGGCCAGTAGTAGACAGACTCTAGTAGTGCCCTCGTGCGTCGTTGCCCTGGATGTCCGACTCGTTTAGGTCGTGACACTCCCTTGAGTGGGGTCATGGGTGCTTCCCCCATAGGCACATGGGCGCTTCCTTAGTGTAAGTGGGCCGTCCTCTACCAAAATCGTCTGTCTTTTCCCTCGTGAGGCAGCCAGCGATGAGACTCTTAGCCCTTCGGAACATGTTGCAACCTCGCGCTATGAGATCCGTCTCTCACACGGGGTTGGCTAGTCATGGATGCTAACTCCTTACGGGCTTAAGGCATCGGCCACGTGATTAAATGTGCACGGCAGCCTCAATGTGTAGTCAAACTTCGACCCGAAGTCTTGCCGCCTTGCACACTTGGGGCTTAGCTTCTTTGGAATTACGGAAGTAGCTGAAGTAACAACATTATGTTGTCTTAGCATGAAGAGTGGGACCCCGGCGAGATAGTGTCTCCATGTCCGCGAAGCAATGGATGATTACCGTCATCTCTTCTCACTTAGACGATTGTACCTTCTTTCAGGTGTCATTGAGCTGCGACTTTCAAAAGCTATGGGGTGTGCCTGCAAGAACCTCTCGATACATGAAGTGACACATCGGTGTGTACCTCGAATGCCTTGGTGTGGTCGGGTGGCGTAACAGGCTCCTCAGATTATGGCCTTCTTCAGATCTTGAGCTTGTAAGCCATTTCTCATCCCGTCCATGCCTTACTCTTCTTGAAGGTCTTGTCGATGACTACTCTTGTTAGTACCACTTGATGACCAGCCCAGATAGTAGTTGACTAGGTGAGGACCTTAGTTGTGGCACCTTAGTAGGGGCATCCCATTCTACGGATGGGCTTTGATCTTGTTCATCCATCATGGGCTTGCCATCCATGAATCAGTGTCCTAAACCCACTTCTCAAGAGCGAACTCTGCTTCTTCACGTATCTTCATTCGCCTTAATAAATAGGACACACGCCTTAGATGATCAACATGTTTGTCTTCAAGGTGTTGCTATATATAACAATATCATCTAGATATACCACCAGAAACTTATCCAAGAAAGGATGGAATATCTTGTTCATCAAAGTCTTGGTATAGCGAATTCGATAGTAAGACAAGGGCATCCTTGCAGACTCATAGGAGCCATACCTCGTTCTACGCCGCGTGATCTTAGGCTCATCCTTGACTATCCTCACTTGGTAGTGGCAGATCGCAAGTCCGTGAAGTACCTTGCTCTGGGGTGATCAAATCATCGACAATCGGAGGATGGGATACTTGTTCTTGGCCTGAAGTCGCCTTGTTGAGCTCCATTGGTCAATGCACATCCAGTAGAGACCCATCGTGCTTCTTTTGAAGCTAAAGGCAGGCGCACCGTAGGAGCCTTAGATGGTTGGATGAATCGGCATCCGACAACTCCTTCGATTGTCTTCTTAACTCCTCGACTACGGGGGTGCCATCTGTGGGGCCCCACAGCGAGGTTTGCTCCGGCTCATTTCGATCTTATGATCTTCCTCCCTCCTAGGTGCGAGCTTTTTGGGTAGCTCCGGTGGCATTACATCCTTAAACTCATCTAGAACCTTCTTGACTTCCATGGGCATAGGATCTCCCATAGGGTCAATCGGGTCTTCCTTAAGAGCCACCATGTTGGTCAGCTCTTTCTTTTTCAACCCCTTTTCTAGTTGCATAGCCGACAGCATAGGGGTCTTAATTTTGCCCTCGATGATTGTGGGAACCATACATGGTGCCTCCTCTTCTAAGATAGCCATGGAGCATTAAGAAAGGTAAAGGGCTTTTAGCTTTTACGGAAGAGAAGTCCATCCAGGAGCACTATCTTGAAGTCATCCATGGGTCACCGTGAAGTTAACCTAGCTTCCACCGCCGATCTTCATTGTTACCCCACAGAGCTACTCCCTTGTGATGGCTTAGCGTGAGTTCTTGCTTGAGCCATCTGCCTCCTTGGATGTCACGGAGCAGTCTTCTGCCTCCTCCTACGAGGCGAAGTTGTGTGTGGCCTTACAAATTGTCTATCATGGCCTTGGTGGACATCCAGCTCACCTTGGCCTCCATGTACACAGGTCCACTGCTTTGAGGCTGCTCCTTAGCTTGCTTGACCTTGAGGGCATTCAATAGCTGCATTGACCCCATGTGAGCATCATCACCCTCTTGTTCGGTCTCCCTCTCGATCAAGGCGTTGAGGGCCTTCCTTTTTGGACATTCCCGTGCCCAATGTGGTCCGTTGCACAGGAAACAGTTAGTCTTTGGCTTGAAATCTCGGCGTTTGTCCCCACTCTTGCCCTCTTTGTTGGTAGAGGCCTTTGATCCTTCCTTAGTGTTGTGGCTTTTTGTAGCCTTGTCTCCCCACGCGACATGGCTGCCCATGAAGATGTCTTGGTGAGACGAATCTCCTTCGAAATCCATGAGAGACTGCGCTGCGCCATGGCCCGTGGCTAAGTCTTGGACACCCGTCTCTCGACTCTTGCTCGATGACCTTGTAGGTTCTCCATGAGTTGAAAGAAGCTCATTCTCATTCATATCGAGGGCGCCTCAAGCATTGGGGAGAAGACTCCTTGACATAGTCGGCGGATCGATCAGAGTATGCAGAGATGCGATTTTCTACAGATGCCATGTGTCGCATCTCGGGGTGAAGTGCTTTTGATTTCTCTTTTGAAATCCATTTTGCATTAATACATGGTGCATAGTCCTTTTCCATATCCATAAACCTTCACATACCATAGAGTAGCATTGTCGGTGAGATAGAGAGTAGTCGTGCGTACCTTAGTAGCCTCGTCGGTTAGCGCTATTGCCTCAAAATATCTTTCCATGTGCCACAGGTAGTTATCAAGCTCCTTAGCATCCCTCTCCCGGTGAAGGTCTGGCCGGCACCTCCACCGCGCAGGCGCTTCATGGGTGGCCATAGCCGGGCGACATGACGCCTCATAAATGGCCACCTTTTGCCTTAAGCTCTTCTTGTGTTTGATTGAGACCTCCCTTGACTCTAAGCTATGAGCATGTCTGGACAACTATAAACTCCTCATCGACTTTTAGGGGCCAAGTGACCATGAATCCCTCTTTGAAGGTCCTAGATACGCACCACAGGGATCCTCCGGCCTTCTCCATTTTCTGCTCCCATGGAGTCCCTCCCACCTTGGTGTCGCCATCGCGATCTCAACCGCGATCCTTGTCCAAGCTCGTGAGAGGATCACGAGACTTATTAGCCTCTTTCCCTTTCCGCAGCGGGGTCTTGGTCTCCCAGGACTTTGCCAGAAGCAATAACGTGAGAGCTGCATTGTCTCAGTAATTTTACCATGTAGTGAAGCTCTGATGCATTGTATCACGGACTTAGTCTTCTACTAAGCTCGTGCGACATAACAACTTCGCCCCTCGGATGTTGCTAAGTCGACCCTCACTGCCTTGCTTGCTAGCTGGCTTCTACCCGGCTTAGGCGAGAAGAGGGCAGAGAACACTTGAAAGGAAAAAGCTCTTTATTGAAGAATGACTCTTCTGATACTACTTTGAGGCTCTGACTGGTTCGAGTTGGTTTGCAAATATTAGAGGCCACCACCTCCTTATATAACCACCCATGGATGTGTGTAGAACCTTTGAAGGTTTATGAACCTAGAGAATTCTAGAATATTCTATTAATAAGTACACATATACTGAAGATTATCCGGAAGAACTGGGATGATCCTCCTTCCTTCATACCCTTCCACAGTGTGGACTTCTCAGGAATGGCCACAGACCTTCGTCCTTCTAGTAAGGGAGAGTCTCCAAGTCTAGATCTTCGCTCCTATATAAGCCCCTCATAGCTCCATATGATCAAGGGGATTTCCATGAGTGAGGGTGTGACAACGCGACTCCGTGTAAGCATGCCTTAAGGCGAGGCACCTGCCTTGGCATCTTGGTTAGCCAGGCTTCGGCACCGTTTTTAGGCATGCACTAGGCTGAGGAACCTTGCCTATGCATGTCATGGCACTAAATTTGTGAGAGCAGTGTCTAGGCATGCACTAAGTAGAGTTAAGTGTGCAGGCATGCACTAGAAGCGAGGCCTCCTTCAGGCATGTATTTGTACTAGGCCGAGGAATCGTGTCTAGGCATGAACAAGGCTGGGAAGTCAGTGTCTAGGCATGCATTGGGGCAGAGGCATCTTGCTAAGAGCATGTGTTGGCCGATAGGCGAGGCACCTTATTTTGGTATGTCATGGCACTAGGCCGATTTACCGTGTCTAAGCTTTGCACTGGGCCAAGGCAACTTGCCTAGGCATTCACGGCACTAGGCCGAGGCTCCGTGCCTAGGTATGCACTAGGCCGAGGGCATCCTGCCTTGACATGTCATGGTAGTAGGCCAAGGCATCGTTTTTTGCGATGCACTAGGTAGAGACACCACTAGGAATGTCATGGCACTAAATTTGAGCACCATTGTCTGAAGCTTGCACTAGGCAGTCACCGTGTCTAGGCATGCACTGGGCGGGCATCTTGCCTAGCCGTAATGTTGGTACTAGGCAGGCGCCTGTCTGGGCATCGCTGGTAGGAGTCACCTTATCTAGGCATGCACTAGGCCAAGGCACCTTGTCTAGGTATGTTATGGCACTAGGCTGAGGCACCGTGTCTAGGCATGCACTAGGCCGAGTCACCGTGTCTAGGCATGCATTAGGCCGAGGCATCTTGCCTAGGCATGTGTTGGCATTAGACCGAGGCACCGTGTCTAGGCATGCACTAAGCCAAGGCACCTTATTTTGGTATGTCATGTGGCAGGCAGAGCGAGTGTCTAAACACCCTTTGGGCCAAGGCAACACCTAGGTAGTTCAAGGCACTAGGCTGGGGCAGAGCGCCTAGGCATGCGCTAGGCGAGGGCACCACCTTGGCTTGTCATGGCGATGGCCAGAGAGGCACGGTGTTTAAGAATGCATGATGAGGAACCTGCCTAATTACCTCGGATGCTAAGCTTGTTGGTGTGGGATGCAAGGGCCTCATAGGTATACCTTAGACCTATGAGGGCACCTAATCAGAAACCGAGGCAAACCATGGTGGTGCATGGTAAGATACGGTGGACCAGCAGTAGGTCCATGATAGATTATGATGGACATCATATGGAAAACAAGTGCGAGTTTGAATTTGAAAATGAGGCAGTTTCAAATTCAAATCACTCAGAGATTAGACGATTTTGTATATGGGGCTGATTGGTCCAAACGAGTGGAGGGAATGGGCTGGTGGGAAGAGTCTGAGGTTGGCAATGAACACGAAAGTCTATAAAAAGGATGTAGTCTTTAACTTTGATGGGGTTAGAGAATTATTGCTAATTTCACGCTATTTTTGTAATATCTTATATGTTGAGAAGTGCGCATGTGATTTTATTACAATACAAGTTGGGATCATTTCTGTAAATTCTTAATTAATCTTATACATTGCTTTTGAGAACCTTTGTGAGGAAAAGGTTGGCTAAAAGAGTTAGCACGCATCGGAGGTGAAAAATTCATTGTGATAAATCGAGATGTGACAAGTGGTATCGAGGAGCATCAAAAGATGGTGGGAGCGATTGAGGGGATGGATGGCAGGGTTGGAAGCGTTGTTGGGAGGAGATTGGCTGGCGAGGATGAAGAGGCTGTGGTTGCATTTGCGAGACTCCCGATGAAAAGCGGTTTTGAAGTGCTGTATAATCGATGGAGGCGGTGATAAATATGCGGGAGCGGATCGATGCTCTCAAAAGCGATCTCTGAGCATTGATGGCGAGTGCAGGGATGCGAGTGCAAATCCATAGGGCGAAAATCTCAATCTAAGAGGCGGCTGAAAGAGGAATGCGTGTACGAGAACCAGGGGTTTAGGGGTGCGAGAATGCTAAGAATTGGAAAATTTCCTATGGGGACATGGAGAGCGATTCTTGAAATGCACGCTCGTGTGCACGATGGTGAAATGAGACGCCATAACTAGCATGTACCTATATGGTGATGCAAAATTATGGAGCGCACTTTCCCGGATGGGAGATGATGCGGGGTGAGGCCCAGATTGACTCTAGGAGACTGAAGAGGGAACTAAAGGAAACGATTCCTACCCCTGAGTCGGCTGGCTTGAGAGAATCCAGCAGGCGGTTGTGAAGCTTCTGAGTTCGAGTGAGGAATATGTGAAGGAATTTAGTTCCATCGTGTTGGATATCAGGAGTTTATGTCAGATGAGGACAAATTATTCAACTTTGTTCGGGATTACAAGGTACGGGCACAAACGAGAACTAAGGGAGACCAGGGAGTTCGTGACTGCAGAAATTTTACGCAATGTTTACGCGGTGCGCGGTGGACTCTGAGATGGGCGCTCCATCAACACCCACAGCGAGTCGAGGCAGGATAGAGAAGGCAGAAAGGCCAGTCACGAGGAAAACCTTCATTCAATAAGAAGGCTATTTGAAGGGAACCAAGAAAGGGGTATAAAAATGAAACACGTAGAGACAACAAATTTTGTCTGACGAACAACCAAACCAGTGGGATGCTTCATTGCGATGGCCCTCCTGGCCGAAGCGCGAGAAGGAAAAAGCGGGGTACGCGGTCGCTGCGGATGACAAGGCGACCGCGATTAAATTCACCCTCACGTTGAATCGCTGCAATTGCCAATGCAATCGATTGGTGAGAACCGACCCGCGAAAACTTTGATGCATGTTCAAATGCGCTTCGATGGGATCGGTAAAAGCGATGGTAGACAATGGTGCCACACACAATTTCGTTGCAACGGTGAAGCTCGAGACTTGTCGAAGCGGTAGATGATAATGGGATCAAAAGCGGTGAGCGATGAAGGCCACGAAGGATCTGAGGGCATTACCAAGGATGTCCCTCTTTGCAAGTTGGTGAGATGGAAGGGTAAAATGAATTTACTATATGTTCCGTTGGATGATTTCAATGTCCAATCCTTGGGATTGATTTCTTCCTCGAGTCTAAGGTGCGATTCTCATGCGGGTGGACTTATGATTTTAGTGGAGAAGCTTGACCTTGCTTTGTGCTGCGGTGAAAGAAGGAATGGCGAGAAGCTTGGAAGGCCAAGATGGTGTCGGCCCTTCAGGCGAAGAAAGAGGTAGAGGGGCGAGGGCATACCTTGCGACTTTGGTGGAAAGCCATGAAGGACATGATCTTTGAGGTTCGACTCGTGGGTTTGGGATACTAAAGGGGTCGGAGACATCATGCCTCGAGTTGCCTAAAGAGTTACCTCCCAGAAGACCCATTGATCCAGATCGAATTCTTTGCCGGGGCGAAACCTCTGCCCAGTCCCACGCCTTACCGAATGGCCCCCACATAGTGCTGGAATTGAGGAAGCGATTGGAAAGAGTTGCTGGACCGTGATGATCCGGCCCTCGAGGCTCCATTTGGTGCACACAGTGCATTCGAGAAAAACATGATGGATCATTGGCATGTGTGGTTCTAGGGCTCTCAGCGATAACCATCAAAACAAGTGCAGATTCCTTTGGCGGCGTTGTTGCCAGTTAAGCGAAGGCTCGATCTTCCTAAGCTGGACTTGAGATCGGGCTATTGGCAAGTCGGATCGCGGAAGGTGATGAGGCAAAAACCACATGTGTAACTCGTTATGGTTCATATGAATTTTTTGTAATGCCGTTTTGAGCTCTGAATGCCGAAACGACGATACAGTAATTTAATGAATGATATACTGTTTGACTATCTCGATGCTTTTGTAGTTGTCTATTTAGATGACATTGTAGTGTCTGACCATACTCTAAAGGCACGGATGCGCCCAGGTGTTCAATGGCTTAGGGAACACAAAAGCGTATGTGAAACCATGAAGTGCGAGTTTGCAAGGGCAGATCACATTCTTGGGTCATAAAATCAGTGAAGGCCAGGTTCGGATGGATGAAAGAAAGGTGCAGCGGTGATCGATTGGCGGCCCTACCAAGTGACGAGTTCTTGATCGTTCCTCAGTTAACCAAACTACTATAGGAGATTCATAAAGGGCTACTCAAAGATTGTCTCTCCATTGACAAATTTGCTAAAGAAAAGGCAGAGCATGGGGCCCGGGACATAGAGTGTCGGATGGCTTCTGAAAGCCTCAAGCAAACCATCTCCAAAGAACCAGTGTTGCAGTTGCCTAATCTAGACCTTCCTTTGAGTTGAGGCTGATGCGCCGGACGCAAGGCCCTTGGTGGAGTCTTGGTGCAGGAAGGACACCTAGTGGCGTTTGAAGTGAAACTAAATAGAGCGAAACGGTGTTACTTTCGAATGCATGAGAAAGTAAGCCCGGCTGATGATGCAGCATGCGCCTTGATGGAGGCTGCTTACCTCCTTGGTGGGATTTTTTACAGGTGTTGACGGCAGACAATGTGGCAAACACCTTCTTTAAGACACGCGAGAAGAAGTTGAGTACAGGCAAGCCCGACAGAGTTCTAATGAGTTTAATTTTGAGTGGGCTGCAGATCGGGGCGACACAAACCTTTATGTAGGATGCACTCAGGTCGGAAAGAGGTGGTGGCTATATCATTACTTTGTCGGAGTCATCTCGATTTCAATGAGCGGATCAAGAAAATTTGCCCGAGGACTTGATGTTGGCTATGGCCAGGCAAGCAATTAGAACGGGGGAAACCATAAAGTACATCTTTGGAAAGTGATCTCCTTGTGTTGAAAATGACCTCTATGTTGGAGTGTGCGATTTGCGGAGAAATTTGTTGAAGAAACCAGCTGATGCTAAGTGGACAGGCCATCCAGGGAAGGAGGGGACCATGGCATTGCTGTCTAGGTCCTATTACTGGCCAAGAATGGGTGAGGCCTGTCTGTGGCGTCTGTGATCTTGTTTGGTATACCGGGTTGGACAAGGCGAAGAAAAAAGATGGCGGGGTTGTTGCAGCCTCTCCCCATACCAAAAAAGCCATGGCAAAGCGTCTCCAGGGATTTCATTTCGGGATTCCCTAAGGCCCATGAGTGTAAATCCATCTTTGTCATGGTTGATCGGTTTTCAAAGTATTCGGTCGCCATGCCATGGCTTAGGAGCCATATCCGATAGAAGAGGCTGACCCAATCATTTTGATCTATGTGGTGAAACATTTGGCTTGCCTAAGAGGAACATGGTCGATGACCGGATACAGTTCACGCGGGACGCTTTTGGGTGGAACTCTTCAAGCTCTTAGGTTCGGAGTTGAAGTTTTCCACAACAAACCATCCTCAAACAGATGGGCAGACCGAAAGGATTAATGCACTGTTGGAAGAATACTTGAGTTGGCTATGGGTTGGCAGCCAAGAACCCCATTAGATGTGGCAAAGCAGCGGGTTAGGGGAGACAGCCCTGCAACACACAGATTAGCCATTTCCCGACAAGAGATGTTCGATGAGGCACGGGAAAGCCTTGAGAAGGCGGCTAGACGAATGAAGAAGTATGCTGGTCAACATAGACGGGCGCTGGAATTTCAGATTGGGGATAAGGTGTTGTTAAAACTAACTCCTCAGAATTTGAAAAAAGTGAGCAGTAAGACTCGGCAGAGAGGGCTGATCCCCAAGTTTGAGGGGCCTTTCGAGGTGATCAAGAAAGTGGGAGAAGTAGCACTACGTCTTGAAGTTGCTGAAAGACTAAGAGTTGCGCCAGGCCATTCCATGTCGATTTTTAAACCTTATGTTGAAGATGCGGAACCGGGGAAGGGTACAAGTAAAGCGTCTTCTCTTGGTTATGAAGCGGTTTGATAAGGCGGAGAAGATTGAATCCACGGGAGACCATGGGGCCCAGTAGAAGAATTGACGGACCGATTACCTTGTTTAGTGACCAGTTTGAGAATCGGAGGCTACATAGGAGCGGGATGTAACATTGTGGCGGTTGAAGAGGCGATGCAAGACTATCTAAAGAGCTAAGTCGGCGTGGGCTTGACATCGGCGGGAGGAGGTTTATTTACCCCCTCGGATGCTAAAACTTGTTGGTGGGATCTAGGGGCCTCGGGGTATACTATGGGCAATGAGGGCACCTAATAAAACAAGGCAAACCATGGTGGTGCATGGTAGATACGGTGAGACCAGCGGAGGTGCATGAAGTAGCATATGGAGTGGACGTGCACTTATAAGAAGAAACAAATTAATGAGTTTGATTTGAAAATGAGAGCGATTTCAAATTCAAACATCACTCAGAGCGATTTTGAATATGGGAGGCGGTCAGTTCAAGCGATGGAGGGAATTGGCACCTATTGGGAAGAGTCAAAAGGTTGGCAATAGACACCAAAGTCTATAAAATGATGTAGTCTCTAACTTGGATAGGGTTAGAGATGTGCTGTTCAGAGTATTTTGTAATATCTTATAAGTTGAGAAGTGCACTACACTTGTGATTTTACCAATACAAGTTGGGATCATTTCTATAAAATCTTAGTGTCTTATACATTGCTTTTAGAGACACTGAGAAAGGTTGGCTAAAGAGGTGCATATCGGAGGTGAAAATTTCATTGTGATAAATAAGGGGTGTGACACCTAGGCATGTCATGGCACTAGGCTGAGGCACCGTGCCTTGGCATGCACTAGGCCGAGGTATGATGCCTAGGCATGTGTTAGTACTAGGCCGAGGCACCATGTCTAGGCATGAACTAGACGAGTCACTATGACCCAAGCGTGCACTAGGCCACGAGCATCGTGTCTAGGCCGAGTCACCTTGATAGGCATGCACTAGACCCGGGGGCACCGTGTCCTAGGCATGTACTAGGCAGTCTGGGTGTCTAGGCATGTACTAGGCAGTCACCGGTGTCTAGGCATGCGTTAAGCTCCAACTTGTTTAAACACCTTGTCTCGATGTGTATTAGCTGTTGAGAGGCGGCCACTATCTCAGTTTGCTCGGCCTCAATCCACACGTGTCGGGACATGCACTGGGCCAAGGCACCCGCTCTGGGCATGTCATGGCACTGGCAGAGGCTTAGTGTCTAGGCAAGCACTAGGCGAAACACCATGTTTAGGCAAGCATTAGAAGTGAAGAACATCTGGGTATGTCATGGCACTAGGCAGGAGGCAGTTTCTAGGCGTGGCATTGGGTTGGACCGTTCCTGAGCATGCCGCTGGCGAGGCATCTGTCTGGCGTGTCAAGTCATTAAGGTGAGGCACCGTGTCGGAAAACTAGACTTCGGGCACCTTGTCTAGGCGTACTTGCGGCACTAAGTAGGGACGGTTTCTGAGCATCTGCTAGGCCAAAGTCTGGGTATCTAGGGATGAGACTGAGTAAGGCATAGCAATCTGAGTATGTCATTGCACTAGGCCAGAGACAGTGTTAGACATGGCACTAGGTCGGGGACCCATGTCTAGGAAGCACTGAGCTAAAGCACCGTGTCTAGGCAAGCACTAGTCGAGGCACCTTATCTGGGTATGTCATGGCTGGCTGGTAGGAGCACCGTGTCTAAACGGCATTGGGCGAGGCTGCTACCCGAGGCGGTTCAAGCAATAGGCGGGCATCGTGTCCTAGAAGAAGCACTAGGCCGGGGCACCTTGTCTAGGCATGTGATGGCGCTAGGCGATGCCGTGTCGAAGCGCGGTGGGGCGAGCACCTTGTCTAGGCATGCACTAGAAAGTCAGGTGTCGGGCATCTGCGTTAGGCAAAGGCACCTTGTCTAGGCATGTCATGGCACAAGGCCGAGGCACCGTGTTTAGGCAGGCACTGGAGATTGAATCTGGCATGCACTAGGCCCAGGCACGTGAAGCATGTCATGGTGAAGGCGAGGCATCTGCCTTGGCATGTCATGTGATGGCCAGGCTATGCCGGAGTGTTTAGGCATGCAGCAGGCGAGGAACTAGCTTGCCTGGGCATGTCATGATGGTGAGGGCTGGTGTCCCCAGGCAGCTGCACTTCAGAGACGAGTCAGGTGTCTATGGGCATGAATTTAAGTGGGGCATCATACTTTCAGGCATGTGTTGTCTTGTGGCGCGAGTGTCTGGCGTCTGTGAGGTACAGTCGCTATCACAGGCATGCGCCCCAGACGGGCCACTTAGTGTCTAGGCATGTCATGGGTGAGGCAGAGGAAGCAGGTGTCTAGGCATGCAACTGAGGCCAGCGAGTCACCGTGTCTGGGCATGCACATTGGTGAAGGCACCTTGTCTAGGTCTATGTGTTTGAATTTGAGAGACAACGATGCCTGGGCATGCACTAGGTTGAGTCCTTTATCACAGGAGATACTACACTTCTGGTAGTGGTGCAACTAGGCATATCATGGAACTAGGTGAGAGCGGGTGTCTAGGCTTGTTCACTAGGCCAGATTCACCATGTCTAAGCATGGTAGGTCGAGGAACATCTGCAAATGTGGTGGCGTGGTGGGGGCACCGTGTCTAGCATCGCCTGGGCCTGAATCCAGGTGTCGGCATGCGCTAGGCCAAGGCACCTTGTCTAGGCTTGTCGTGGAACTAGGACAGAGGCCCAGGTGTCTGATAGCACTAAGCGAAGCACCATGTCTGCAAATGACGCTAGGCCAGAAGAACCTTATCTAGACATGTCATGGCGTTGGTAGAAGCGCAGTTTCTAGGCGTATGGCATTAGGTTGACACGGATTCCTAAGAGGCACTAGGCCAGGGCATCTGTCAGGCATTTCAAGGCATTAATTTGAAAGGGAGCATCGTGTGCGGGAAAGCACTAGATCGTGAGGCACCTTGTCTGGGCATACGCGACCCACTAGGCGAGAACACATTGTCTGAACATGAGTGCTCAGCCCAGAGCACCGATGTGAACGTGGTGCTAGGCCGACATAGTTCGAAGATCTTCAGGCAGTCCGCCAGTGTCTAGGGATGCACTAGGTCAAAACGCCGTCTAGGTGTAATACATTTGCACTAGACCCAGGGCAGGTAACAGGCATGGCGCTAGGTCGAGGCATTATGTCTAGGCAAACACTAGGCTCAAACCCTTTGAGTGTCTGAGCAAGCTACTAGGCAAGAGCCCACCTGTCTAGGTATGTCATGGCACTAGGTCGAAGTAGTCATCTAAGCATGGCACTAAGACGAGGCACGTGCCTAGGTGGTTGCGACGCTGGTAGGAGGGGGAGCATGTGTGGGAAGCCAGAAGGTAAGGAGCACCTGTCTGAGCATGTCATGGCAACACAAAGACACCCAGTGTCTAAAAGCATGGTACTAGTGAGAGCGTGTCTAGGCGTGAGCCCGAAACACCATCATTTAGGCAGACGTGGGCGAAGAACCCTTATCTGGGTATGTCATCGTAACAGGCGGGCGCCGTTCTAGGCATGGCATTGGGTTTGAGCTGGTTCCTAGGCATGTACTAGTAGGGCATCTGTCTAGGCATTTCAAGGCATTAAGTGCGAGGGCATCGGTAATAAGGGAAAGCCTTCAAAATGAGGCACCTTGTCTGAGGCGCCGCATGGCACTAGGCCCCGAGGCACCGTGTCTAGACATGTAAAATGCCGGTCAGGAGCCGCCAGTTTCACCGGCGATGCACTAAGTGGGAGTCTTGTGTCTAGGGATGCACTGGGCCAAGGCACCTTCATTCTGGGTATGTCATTGCAACCCAGACTTGGAGCACCGTGGCCTTGACATGGCACTAAATTCGAGGAGCATTATGTCTAGGCAAGCACTAGGATAAAACACCTGCGATGTCTAAGTGACGCTAGGCGAGGCACCTTATCTGGGTATGTCATGCCTTGGTAGAAACGGCGGGTAATACAGAATCAGCGCTGGCCAGTACGCCTAGGTGGGTCGAGGCCTTGGGCGAACCAACGTCTCGGAAACACGAGGCGAGGCGTGCAGGCATGTCGTGGCACTAACCAGGCATAGATGTGCAAGCATGGTACTAGGCGGGGAGCAGGTGTCTGACATGCACTTTAGGCCGGTAACCATATCACCTTTTTCTGCTGCACTGGGCAGAGGCACCTTGCAGGCGTAATCCACGTCTCAGTGGAGCCCTGCCCAGTGTCTAGGGAGAGACTAAGTGGGAGATCACCATGTCTAGTCATGCACCTTGTGCAGGAATTTGCCTAGGCGTGTGTTGGTACTAAGTAGAGGAGCATGTGTGCAGGCATGCGCTGCGGCAGATCGCATACGTGAGCCACTGGGCCCAGGGCTCAGCATCCCCAGGCATGTCCTTGCCCTTTCAGGCCCAGAGGCACGCCGTGTCTAGAGGCTGTACAGGCATGCGGGAAGCACTATGTCAGGGAGCTCAGACCGAAGGGCCTCTAGGTATGTCATGGCGCTGGCCAGGGGCACCATTCTAGGCATGCTTGGGTTGGGAGCAGTTCTAAGAAAAGCCTGGCGGGAGCATCTTATGTAGGCAATGTCATGTAATGGGGAGCAGAGGTCGAGAAACTAGACCGTGGCACCATATCTTTGGCATGTCATGGCACTAGGTAGTGGCACCTTGGCATGAGTCTTGAGGCGAGGCTGGCCGTCAAACCAGGCGTCTGTTGGGAAGCCAGTCGTCGTGTCTAGAAATGCACTAGTGACACCTTGTGCAGGAATGTCAATGCATGACCCAGGAGCCTTTGTGTGGGAGCCTTGAGGCAAATAGACAGGGGCACCATCTCTAGGCAGAAGCACTAGGCTAAAGCACAGGTGTGCAGGAAAGCTAGACCGAGGCGCATATCTAGGAGATATGTGTAGCACTGGGAAAGATAAGACACATAGTCAGTGTCTAAACATGACGAGCCAAGGCACATTGCCTAGGTGGAAGTGTTGCGAAAGCGCTAGGCGGGGCGCAGCCTTGCGGGCGTGTCATGGCGCTGGCAGAGCGGTGTCTTGACGGTACTGAAGTCGAGACGCAGTGTTGGGCATGCATTGGGCCGGTCACGGTATCCTGGGCATCGGATTCAGTGAAGAGGAGCACGTTGTGAGCGTATGGCGGCTAGGTCAGAACGCGGAGTGTCCGGGCGTGCGCAAGGTCGGGGCACCTTATCTACAGGCGCCACCACTCTCAAGTGAGGCATCATCTAGAGCATGTCGTGGAACTAGCTTTGGGTTCACCGTGTCTGGGCATGCACTGGTGCAGATCAGAGTGTCTGGAAAATAAAGTTGTGAGACATGCACCTAGACAACCAATGGCACTAAGACAGAGGCACCGTGTCCGGGCATCGCTAAGGCAGAATCACGTGTCTAGGCATGCACTAGGTCGAGGCAGTTGTCAGGCGTAATGCGGCATTTATTGAGACAGTTTCTAGGCAAACACTGAAGCCAGGATCTGCTACATGTGAAGTAGCCATTTGGTGAAGGACCATATCTGGGTTTGTGTGGCACTAAGCCGAGACCGCGGATTTCTATACGTGGCAGCTGGGGTGATGCAGTTCCTGAGCATCCACTGGGCCGGGGCATCTTGTCTAGGCTTGTCATGGCACTGGGTCGAGGGGCAGGTGTGTCAGGAAAGCACTAGGCCAAAGGGCTGTGCCATGGGCATGCCATTGCATAGGCCAGGCAGGTGTTTGGAAGCCTTGGTACTGGGCTGGGAGCTTGCGATGTCTTGGCATGCATGTTGAGTCTTGTGTCAGGCATGCACTGAAGGCGAAGGCACCTTGTCTCACGCATATCATTGCACTAGGCCAGGAACCCACTTGAGTGGCTGGGCATGGCACTAGAGTAGGGCACGGTCTTTTTCAACGCTGAAATTTGAGCAGTGTTTGGGCGTACCATAGGCCCGAGGAACCTTGCCTAGGGCATGTCATGGAACAAATTTGAGCAACGTGTGCGACGTAAAGTGGTAGGAGTCACATGTCTGGGTATGCACTGGCGGGGAGCAGGTGTCTTGTCAGCTACTGGCAGGCGAGTCACCTTATCTGGGCATGCTCTAAATCAAGTACTGTGTGCAGGCGTAATCATGGGTACTAATTTGAGGCACCGTGTCTAGGCATGCACTAGGCTAATCCGTGTCATAGGCATGCGTTAGGCGAAGCACCTTGTCTAACGCATGTGAGTGGCCTGAGTGGGTGCCAGGTGTCTGGGCATGCACTAGGCGGGGAGTCACCTTATCTGGGCATACACTGGGCCGGGGGATCTTGTCTAAGGCATGTGTCGTAGGAACTGGTGGTGCGGTGCCCTGGGCATGCACTAGGCAGTCCACGGGTGTCTGAGGCATGCGTGGGGCTAAGGCATCTTGCCCTGGGCGTAATGTTGGCGTGAGGCCCAGGGCAGGTGTCTGGGCGTACTGGGCCGTGTCACCTTGTCCAGGGCATACACTGGGCCAGGAGCAGCTGTCTGGGCATGTCATGGCACTAAGTGGGGAGCGTATCTATGGGTGCTTGGGCCGAGTGTTATGTCTTGCGACACTAGAAGTAGAAGGAACATTATCTAGGTGTAATAGTGCCATAGTGGGGCACCGTTTTTCAGTATGACAGGGCAGGGCTTTTTAGTTCCTAGGCATGCACTAGGCCAAACATCCTTGTCTTGGCGTAGTAGCGGCGTGGGCCGGGCCTTAGGTCTAGGAAAGCACTGGGCTAGGGCACCTTGTCTGGGCATGTCATGGCACTGGGGCTGGGGCACCGTGTCTAGGCGGTGCTAGGCAGCACTTGGTTTCCTGGGCATGCACTGGCGGGGTGGACGTGTCTAGCCATGCACTAGGCGAGGCACGTGGGCGTGTCAAACTCGCTGGGTGGGGGGGCCTGTGCGGGTGCCCTGGGCAGCGCTGTGGCCCAGGGACAGTGTCTGGGCAGAGTGCCGGGCTTAAACCGGTTGTGCAGGCGAGCACTAAGGCCCAGGAACCCAGCGTGTCCCCAGCATGACGAGACGAGGCACCGTGTTTGGGCATCATGGCACTAGGCCAAGGCAGTGTCTAAGCATGGTACTGAAGTAGAGCAGTAATCGAGGCACACTAAAGTCATCGTGTCTAGGCATGCGTTAGGCGAAGGCACCTTGTCTAGTCATGTCTTGGCACAAGGCCGAGGCACCGTGTTTAGGCTTGCACTAGGCCGAGTCACCTTATCTTGGCATGCACTAGGCCGAGTCACCTTATCTTGGCATGCACTAGGCCAGGGCTCCTTGTCTAGGCATGTCATGGTACTAGGCCGAGGCACCGTGTCTAAGCATGCACTAGGCCGAGTCACCGTGTCTAGGCATGCACTAGGTCGAGGCATCTTGCCTAGGCATGTGTTGGTACTAGGCCGAGGCACCGTGTCTAGGCATGCACTAGGCAGATCCTGCTTATCTAGGCATGCGTGTGAGGCACCTTGTCTAGGCATGTCGCTGGAACTGGTTGGGCGGGTATACCAGGCGTACTTCAGATTAAGTCAGGTGTCTAAATGTGATAGGCCGGAGCATCTTGCCCAGGCATGTGTTGGCACTAGGCCGAGGCACCGTGTCTAGGCATGCGTTAGGCAAAGGCACCTTGTCTAGTCATGTCATGGCCTGAGGCCCGAGGGGCAGGTGTCTAGGCATGCGCTGAAGTAGGTCACCTTATCTTGGCATGCATAGGCGGGGCACCTTGTCTAAGCGTGTGCTTGGGTGGTACTGAGCCGAGGCACGTAGCCTGGGCATGCACTAGGCCGAGTCACCGTGTCTAGGCGTGCACTAGGTGGAGGCATCTTGCCTAGGCATTTGTTGGTACTAGGCTGAGGCAGGTGTCTGAGCATCGCTGGGCGGAATCACGCTATCGAGGCATCACTGGCTGGGCACCTTGTCTAGGCATGTCATGGCCTTGGTTGAACCATAGTGTCTAGGCATCGTAAATTTGAGCGCAGATGTCTAGGCATGCATTAGAGAGCGGATCATCTTACCTAGGCATGTGTTGGCATTGGTAGAGGGCATCGTGTGCAGGCGTGCTAAGGTCCAGTCCGAAGTGTCCACGGGCATCTTGTTGGCCATTGTCCTTGTGCAGGCATGTCATGGCTAGATCGGGGTAGTGTCCACAGACAGAGCACTAGGCGAAGCACCATGTGTGAAAAGCGCTGGCAGAAGAACCTTATCGGGTGTGTCGAGACCAGTGGGCCGAGGCCTTGTGCTACAGGCTTGGCCTTTAGGCTAAAGACACGGATTCACAGGCATGCAATAGGCCGTGGCATCTTTTCTGAGGCATGTGTCATGGCAATGGCCCAGAGGGCAGTGTTTATGAAAGCGCTGGGCCGGGGCACCTTTTCTGGGCATGTCGTAGCCTTGGGCCCGATCTGGAGTGTGCGGAAGGCATGAGTCTTGGCAGAACCCCTTCCAGTGTCTATCGTACGTGGGCGGGGTCATCGGTGTCTGGGCATGAACTGGGGCGAGGCACCTTATGCAGGCGTGTCGTTGCACAGGCAGAGCAGGTGGTTGGGCATGGCGCTGGGCGAGGCTCACCATGTCTAGGTGGCTGAATTTAAGCGGCTGGTGTCACAGGCGAAGCCTTTATGGCGGGGCATCTAGGTGTGTCCATTTTTCAGTAGGAATGCAGATGTCTAAGCATGGCATTGGGCCGGGCATATGTGCCTTGGCGGGTTCACGACCCTAGGCGAGGGGGGCACGTGTCTAGGAAGCACTAGGCACCTTGTCCTAGGCATGTCATGGCTCGGCCCAGAAATAGCGTGTCTGGAGCATGGTGCTAGTAGGGCCCGACAATCTGAACATCTCACATAAGCCAGGAGTCCTGCATGTTTAGGCGTACGTGGGGCGAAGGCACCTTGCCTAGGCATGTTATAGCACAAGGCCGAGGCACCGTGTCTAGGCATGTACTAGGCCGAGTCCTTGTATCTGGGGCATGCACTGGAGCGGGGCACCTTATTCTGGGGCATGTCGCTAGTCTTAGGCAGGGCATTGCCGTCTGGGCATGCACTGGAGGCTAGTCATTTGTGTCTGGAGGCATGCACTAGACGGTCATCTTGCCTGGGCATGTAACACATCCTTCAGGCTAGGCAGATGTCCACAGGCATGCGCTGGGCGAGTCACTGCTCTGGGCATCAGCTGAGCGAGGCTCCTTGTCTGGAATGTCATGACACTAGGGTGGCCTTGGAGTGTCTTGGCATGCACTAAGTACGAGGTTATGGTGTCTGGGCGTGCATGGGGCGGGGATCTTGTCGAGGGCGTAGTGTGGGTGGAGTCGGGGCAACGTGCAGGCATGCACTAGGTAAGTCGCCGTGTAGGCATGTACTAGGCAAGGCACCTTGTCAAGGCGTAATGAAATAGAAGCAGAGGACCAATGTCTGGCGCAAACGCACTGAGGCGAAGCACCATGTCTGGGTAATATTTGGGCCCAGAACCTTATCTGGGTATGTCGCCTTGTAGGCAGAGTACCCGATTTCTCGGCATGTGAGGCGAGACTTGAATTTCCTAGGCGTGCATGTGCTGGGCCGGGCATCTTGTCTGGGCATGTCATGTAGGCCAGAAGGCTGGAGTAATCTGGGAAGCGCTGGGCAGGGCTGGGTGTCTGGGAAAGCACTGGGGCAGAACGCAGGTGTCTAAACGCTAAGCGAGGCACCCTTGTCTGGGCATGTTGTGGCCTTGACCAGAGCTACCCAGGATCTGGGCATGGTGCTGGCAGAGCCTTAGTGTGCAGGCATTCACTGAGACGAGTCCCTTGGGTATCGGGACCACGCTAGGCGAAGGCCTTTATCTCAGGCATGTCATTGCACTAGGCAGAGGGCACCATGGCTAGGCATGGCACTAGACCGAGAAAAACCATGTCCTAGGCATGCACTAGGCTGAAGCCGTCTGGGCAAAATTACTTAGCCGAGGAGCACCTTGTAGGTATGTCATGGCACTAGTAGAGGCAGTGTTAACCATGTAGCACTATGCCAAGGCACATTGCCTAGGCTCACGACATTGGCCAGAATACGCGTGTCCTGGGAAAGCAGGCCCAGGGCACCTTGTCTAGGCATATCATGGCACTATCTTGAAGTGCCGTGTCTAGGCATGGCGCTTGGCCCAGAGAACCGCAGTCAATTTAAAGCAGCGTGCAGTAGAATTGCTGCTAATGGAATTTTAGGATGAGAGCTACACCATTCCTTAGACGGTCGCCATGTGATCGAGGGCAGCATGTATGAATGGGCGGCCTTACGGCCAGAGGCACCATGGCATAAGCCAGGTTTGTTTAGTATGTAATTATTGCCTTAATGTGGGAATGGGAATCAGCGAGAGGCACTTCCGTCCTGTTCCGATTGTTATTTCCTTTAGATTTTTTTTCCATATGCCTTTGCCATCTACCGGAAGATGTGTTAAACGGTCGGGGGGGTACCACCTCGAGGAACGTTCAAGAACCTCTTGTCAAAGACACAAAAAAGAAGGGTAAAAGGAAATTGTGAGTGAATGGATCAAGTAGGAGGACGAATCGGGCGACATAAATTTGAATCGGTGGATGGTGGCCATGAGGCCACTGCACGATTACAATACCAGAGTCATGTATTTAAGTCATCGGTAAAGGATTCTACCCGTCGATTTCGGTACAAATAATACTTTAACACGGCCCACACAGTTTGTCCACCGCGAGGACTTGACGAGGACATATTACTCTAGGGACGAGGGCCACTGCGAGAATTCAGCGATCGGGCGACGAGCGCACACATCGTTCTGCCGGATTAGACTTAAGAGGTGTTGATTTATAATCCAGCCGGTAACCCGGCGCCACTAAGCACAACCAAAGCGCGATGACAATTGTGTGAATCAACGGTTCCTCTTCGTACTAGGTTTGAATTACTATTGAGACCTTTGTCATCGATAGGGTAAAAACCTTTGTCTCGCGACGGTCTAAACCCGACTCACGTTCCACGGTGGTGGGTGAACAATCCAACACTTGGTGAATTTTACTTCACAATGAGGAAGTAGGCATCGAAGGATCAAAAGCAACGCGTTCTTTATGAATGCTTGACGCCTGAAGCCGATTATCCTGGTAACTGACACCTCCCAACTTCAAATTTGATGCAAGGATCGGTAGAGCCCGCGTTTTCGGTTCGTATTCGTATTGGAAATCAAAAGAACTTATCCCTTTTGTTCCTTGAGATTTACGATTCTCGATTGAGCTCTCATCTTAGGTTCACTGCGTTATCTTTTAATAGATGTGCCGCCCAGTAAACTCCCGCTTTGACAGTATCGGCTTCCACCGAAACGACCTTAAGCGCGCCTTGGGTAAAAATGAGGGGATGTTCCCCGCCTCCGATTCACGGAATAAGTAAAATAACATTAAAAGTAGTGGTATTTCACTTTCGCCGTTTCCGGCTCCTACTTATCCTACACCTCTCAAGTCATTTCACAAAGTCGGACTAGAGTCAAGCTCAACAGGTTCTTTCCGTGATTACATGGCTTAGTTCAGCAGGCGTAGTTTAAGTTTGGATAATAAACGGGGACGGTGGGAATCCTGGTTAAATCCATTCATGCAAAGTCACTAATTAGATGGCGAGGCATTTGGTACCTTAAGAATTATAGTTACTCCCTTTGTTTACACGCGCTTAGTTGAATTTCTTCACTTTGACAATGAAACCTTTGAAGCGAAAATCATTGCGTGAGCATTCGCGAGGACCATCGCGTGCTTGTTTTGAATTAGCGGTCGGATTCCCTTTGTCAGGTACCAGTGCAGTCAATTGTTCGGCGCTGGGGGTCGTTCGATTAGATCCCCCAATCGGCAGCGGCGACTTCGCTTTCTCCATGGGAGCGGCCCGGCAATCCATGGCGGTGACGGGTTCGGGGCCCGGGACCCGTGCCCGACCCTCAGGCCCGATCCTTTTCCCGGAGTTCTGGATCATTTGCCGACTTCCTTGCCTACATTGTTCCATGTCATTAAGGTTGTTTGCACTTGGAACGTGCGGTTATGAAATGCGATCGGGCGATGGGAGCCTTTCGGTCCTCCGATTTTCATGGGTCGTCGAGGCGCAGGACACCTGGCGTGCGATTGCTCTTCCAAATCCTTGGACCCTACCTCCGTATGGCCGTTTCGGGGTGGGCGGGCATTAAGCAAAAAGATAACTCTTCAGAGGCCCTCGTGAAGTCTCCCGGACTCCTAATGTTCAGCGTCGACCGCCACGTCCAGTTTAGAAATGTTAACCCGATTCCCTTTCGATGCTCGCGTGCATGCACGGTATCGGACGGGCTTCCCTAGTCTCTTAAGATCGACTAACCCATGTGCAAGTGCCATTCACATGGAACCTTTCCCCTCTTCGGCCTTCAAAGTTCTCATTTGAATATTTGCTACTACCAAGATCCGCTCAACGGCAAGCTCTTGCCGGGCTCGCGCGGGTTTAATCACGGCCCAGCGGCGCCATCCTACTCAACGAGCTGGCGGCCTCAGCGGTAGATGTGATCGGCGTGCTTGGGCGCCATCCATTTTTGGGGCTAGTTGATCCGGCATGTGAGTTGTTACACACTCCTTAGCGGATTTCGACTTCCATGACCACTGTCCTACTGTCTTAATCAACCAACACCCTTTACTGGGTTCTAGGTTAGCACGCAGTTGGGCACCGTAACCCGACTTCGGGTTCATCCGCGTGTGATTCTGCTTACAAAAATGGCCACTTGGGCTGAGTTCCGTGGCCGACCGATAGATTAGCCATGCCGTCCTACTAATTTAAAGTTTGAGAATAGGTCAAGGGCGTTGCGCCCCTGATGCCTCTAGTCATTGGCTTTACCGATCGAGCAGCCGGGCTCCGGTATCTCTGAGAGCGAGAGGAACCCGGCTACCCGGATGTTTCGATTAGTCTTTAAGCCCTAGCACTAAGTCAGACGAGCGATTTTCCGCGTTAGTATCGTACTGACCTCCACGAGTTTCCTCGGCTTTGCCTGCTCGGGCATAGTTCGCACATCTTTTAGGTCCCGCGACCAGACATCCTCTCCTCGAGACCCTTCTCGGAAGATGAGTGGATCGACGGTGCACCGCAATGGGGATCCCGCCGATCGACTTCCGCCACCTTACGGGTTTACTAGCTCGTTGTCCACACACATGCCGGACTCCTTGGTCGGGTGTTTCAGAGGAATGGGGGTTCTTCAGTAGATCTCGTGTATACGGGTTCGAAACACTTCAAAAGAAGTATCTTTGCATTCATGATAGAACAACGGCGTCTCCACGGTCTGACTACAGCCGGCAGGTTTGCGCCACCTCAAAACCTCATCGGTTCCCGTCCCGAGTCAATCGACGGACCAGTAAATCGTCGTTCCACATCCGACCGAGGCACATCGCCGACCCCGTGCTTCTATCAGACGTTTCAAGCGCTCTTTGACTCTCTTACTGAAGTCCTTTTTCATCCTTCCCTGCATTTACTTGTTTGCCTCATTTGTTGCATGCCCTGAACACGGAGACTGACGCTGGTGGATGCACATACCGCGGTGCCTCGACCTAGTGCCATCATGCCTAGCCAGGGTTCCTCGGCATAGTGCATACCTAACCACTGGTGCCTCGGCCGCTAGCGGAACATACGAGTGAAAGTGCCTATACGAGTGCATGCCAAGGCATGGTGCCTCGGTAATGATGTAGATGTTGCCTGAGCAATGTGCCTTGGCCGGTCTTACGTCTTGAACCACGTTGCTAAACTGAATGCCATGACATACCTAGATAAGGTACCTCGACTGGAGTATAGCACTGGAACCGATGCTTTAACTGGATTTCGCCCTCCATGGTGCCTTAGCCTAGTGCCATGCGAGCCACATAGTACTTCGATGCAATGCGTGAAATCTTAGAGACAATGTGCGCCGCTGAGTGTAAGCTGGCTACGGTGACTGGCTGGTACATGCTGGAACTAAGAAGTACCTCGACTGATACCATTCTGAACCGCGGTGCCGGCCTAGTGCCATGACATGCCTAGTTCAGTGCTTTCTGAACCTGATTGCCTCGGCTTAGTGCTGCGACATGCGCCGTGACATGCCTCGACCTGTTACATGCGAGGCGGTGCCTCGGCAGAGTGCCATTCTAGAAGCGGTGCCCACCGACTTTGGTGCCATGACATACCTAAATAAGGTTCTTTGGCTGTCTTGTCTGAACATGGTCTTGGCACAGTCTTTGCCTTGACCGGTGCTACACTGGTGCCATGACGTACTAGACAAGGTGTCTTGGCTTTGGTAAGTATGACAGTGACCGATCCCAGTGCATGCCCAGACATTACCTCGGCATAATACCAGCACATGCACAGCGAAGAGATGCCTCCATTTAGTGCATGCACAGTCTGATTGCCTGGCACAAGTACCACCTGAACATGGTGCCTCGGCCTAAGGCCATGACATTGCTAGACAAGGGTGCCTCGATGCAGTGCTTTCTAGACACGGTGCCTCGGCTAATGCCATGACATGCGAGACCAGACCTTACCTCGGCCTGCAGAGTGCGTGCTTGGGCACGGTACTCGGTAGGTGCCATGCCTAGAAGCGGTGTCTCGGTAGGAGTGCCATGACATACCTAGATGGGTTCTTGACTGAGTGCTTGCCTGAACATGGTGCTTGACCCGAGTGCTTGCCTAGACACGGTTCCTCGATCCTGAATGCGACATGCCCTAGAGAAGGTGCATTGGCCTAGTGCATGCCTAGACACGGTGACTCGACTGCGCATGCTACCGCGGTGGCTCGGCTAGTGCTGACACATGCCTAGGCAAGATGCCTCTCGACCTGCGCATGCCAAGACAGCTGGTGACTCGGAGTCTAATGCATCTTGGAGACACGATTCTCCTCGACTAATGCCATGACAATACTGCTTGAGGGTTCCTCGGCACAGTGCATTCTAAACAGGTGCCTCGACCTCTTTGCCGTGAGTATGTCATGGCAATGTTCCTCGGCCTAGTGCATGCCTAGGCACGATGCCTTGGCCTAGTGCTGTGAAATGCCTAGGCAAGGTGCCTTGGCCCAATACCATGCTTAGACACGATTTTCCGGCACAGTGCCATGACATACACTGAATGGGTGCCCGCGGCTAGTCTTTGGGCCACGATGCTTGACTGGTGCTTGCACGGACATGGTGCCTCGGCTGAGTGCCATGCGGCCCACGGTGCTTTCGGTCTAGTGCAATGACATGACTAGACAAGGTGCCTTCGCCTAGTGCAAGCCTAGACACGATGACTCGGCCTAGTGCATGCCTAGAAAAGGTGTCTCGGCCTAGTACCATGCCTCGACTCGGTGCTTCAGCATAGTGATTGCCTAGACATAGTGCCTCGGCCTAGTACCAACACATGCCTAGACGAGATGGCCGGAAACTGCAATGCGCCCGCTAGACACGGTGACTCACTTTAGTGCATGCACAGACACGGTGGCTCCGACTTAAGTGCCATGAAGCCGAGCCTAAGCGAGGTTCCTCGGCTGATGCGTGCCTAAACCGCGGTTCCTCGGCCTCACGCCATGACGGCGATCACGAGGTGCCTTGGCACAGTGCATGCTGACGCGTGCCTGACCTAGTCTTGGTGACACGCACAGGCGAGTGCGCGGCTAGTCTGTGCAGGCGTGGTGCGCCGGCCTGAGTCTTGACGTACCTAAATAAGGTGCCTCGACCTAGTGCTTGCCTAGACATGGTCTTGACTGGTCGCGTTCTACGCGTGGTCTTATCGGCCTAGTGTCGTACCTAGCCACAGTGCCTCGACCTGGTCTGATAACATGCATAGACAAAGGTGCCTTCGCTGGTGCGTACTAGAACAGGTGACTCGGCCTAGTGCGTGAATAGATCGTTCACGACCTAGTACGGGCACAGACATAGTGTCTCGACTAGTGCCTCGACATGCCCTGAAATGGTGACTCGATTACAGTGCTTTCTTAGACACGGTGCCTCTGCCTAGTGGCATGACATGCCTAGAAAAGATGCCTCGACCCTGGTCACGAGCCTAGAAATGGTCTTTGCTGACCTAGTGTAAATGCAATGACGGTCGCCGACCCTAGTTCCATGACATACCTATATAAGGTTCTTGACTGGTGCTTTCCCCAGACGCTGGTGCTTGGCTGGTGCTTTTTAGACACGGTGCCTGGAGTGCCGCGGTATGCCTAAAATGAGGTGCCTTGGCTTTAGTGCATGCCTACATCATTGACTCGACCTAGTGCATGCTAGACACGGTGGCCAGGGCATAGTGCATGCCTAGACCACGTTGCCTGACCTAGTGCCATGACATGCCTAGAAGCGAGGTTCTGACTGGTGACTTGAACCTGATTACCTCGGACTAGTGCCACGCCTAAACACGCGGTGCCTCGACCTGGCCATGACATTCTAGATAAGGTGCCTCGATTACAGTGCTTTCTTAGACACGGTGCCTCGGCCTAGTGCCATATCATGCCCTAAACAAGGCGCTGAGCCTAGTCGTGCTTAGGCACAATGCCTCGACCCGGTCTGAAACTGAAAGCCAGTTCCTGGCCAGTACCATGACATACATAAATAAGGTTCTTTACCCTAGTGCTTGCCTAGACATGGTGTTTCGGCCTAGTGCTTGCCTAGACACGGTGCCTCGGCCTAGTGCTTGCCTAGACACGGTGCCTCGGCCTAGTGCCATGAAATGCCTGGACATGGTGCCTCTGCCTAGTGCCATGCCTAGCCACGGTGCCTCGGTCTAGTGTAATGACATGCCTAGACAAGGTGTCTTCGCCCTAAGTACGAAACCGCGATTGACTACCGACTGGTGCTAGCTGAACCGGATGCCTCGGCACAGTGCCATGACGTGCACGGACAGGTGCCTCTGACCCGGTGCCATGCCTAGAATGCGGTGCCTCGGCCTAGTGCCATGAAACGCCCACTAGATAAGGTTCTTGACTGTGCTTTGCCCCTGGGCATGAGTGTGACTGTGCTTGCTAGGTGGCTCCTCGGCCTAGTTCCATGACATGCTTGACAAGGAGCCTTGGCCTAGTGCATGCCTAGACACGGTGAATCGGCCTAGTGCATACCTAAGACCACCGGTGCCTCTGACTGGTGCCATGACATACCTGAACAGAGGTGCCTTGGCTGGAGTGCATGCCTAGATGTGGTGACTCAGGCCCCAGTGCATGGCGGGCTGATGCCTCGCGACCTTGTGCCATGGAAAGCATGCCTAGACAAGGTGCCTTCGTCTAAAACGCATGCCCTGAACGGATGCATCGACTTTAAGATTCAACACATGCCTGGCGAGATGCCTCGACCTAATGCATGCTGAACCGCGTTGACTCGACTGGTGCATGCTTGAACCGCGATGCCTGACCTGGAGTGCCATGACATGCCTGGACCAAGATGCCTGGAACAATGCGTACCTGAACAGTGCCTTGGCCTAGTGCGTGAGCATGCACTTACCGAGGTGCCTCGGTCTGGTCGCTTTCCCGAGACACGCGGTTGCCTCGGCGGGTGCGTGACGTGCACGGGCGGTGCGCCGGCCCCAGTGTGCACACAAACGATTGCCTCGGCAGTGCGCGACGCATGCGTAAATAAGGTTGTCAACCTAGTCTTTGCCTGAATGATTAGCGAGGCTAGTGCTTGCCTATACGGTTCGGCTGCGGTTCCATGACATGCTTAGACGGCACAGTGCATGCCTGAACCGCGATGGCGGCGCACAGTGCGTACTGAACCTGATGACTGGCTGGTGCATGCCTGAACCTGCGATTGCCTCGGTGCGTGGGTGACTGCCTGGGTGGGTACCTCGACTTTGGCGAGTGCGTGCCTGAACCGCGGTGCCTCGACTTCAGTGCCGCGGCATGCATGATGAGTGCTTTCGGTATAGTACTTTTTCTTGACCTTACGATTACTTTCGACCTAGTGCCATGACATGCACAGACCAGTGCCTCATCGATTACCATGCATAGAAAGCGGTGTCTCGACTGGTTCCATGACATACATAGATACGGTTCCTAACCGACTAGTGCTTGCCTAGACATGGTGCTTCGAGGCTAGTGCTTGCCCTAGACAACGCTTACGACTTTAGTTCCATGACATTACTTAGACATGGAACCTTGGCTCATGCATCGCGGGTGACTCGGCCTAGTGCATGCCCTAGTGCGATTGCCTCGACTTTAATGCTAACACATGTCTAAAGCGAGATGCCTCGAGCCTAATGCATGCCTGAACCACAGTGACCGGCCTAGTGCATGCCTAGGCAGTTGCATCGATAAGTGCCAGAACATTTCCCTACAAACCGAGGTGCCTTTGCCAAGTGCATGCCTAGATAAGGTGACTTGGCCAAGTGCATGCCTAGACTAGGTGCCTACGCCACAAATGCTGCGACACATGCTAGGCGAGATGCCTGCGACCTAATGCATCTTTTGGAACACGGTGACTCGACTGATGCATGCCTGAACACGATCACCGACCCCAGTAGGTGGCTTCGGCGTCGTACAGAACCGCGGTGCCTCGGCTGGTGCCATGGTATGCACAAGCGAGGTTCCGCCGGCTGATGCATGCGCAACCGGGTTCTATGGGTTCTGCCGTGACGGACCAATGGAAGGTGCGCCGGCCCGGTGCATGCCTGGGTAAAATCGCCGATAGGCCCGTGACCTGCTGCAGGCAAGGTGCGCGGCCCGATGCCATACTTATACCGCGGTGCGCGGCTCAGTGCCATGACGCCAACTAAATGAGTGCGCCGACCTGGTAGCTTCCTAGGCGTGGTGCATTAGCACAGTGCTTTCCTAGACATGATGACTCGGCTTTAGTGCCATGCTAACCCGGTGCCTCGGTATAGTGCAATAACATGCATGAAACGAGTGCCTTTGCCTAGTGCATGCAAACCTGCGGCGACTTCGACTATTGCATGAATAGATCACGGTGCCTCGGCGAGTGCCGTGCCTAGACATGGTGCCTCGACTGGTGCCTCGATATGCCAACCTGAGGTTCCTCGATTACAGTGCTTTCTTAGACACGGTGCCTCTGCCTAGTGGCATGACATGCCCTGGGCAAGATGCCTGCGACCCTAGTCTTGACGCCCCAGAAATGGTGCGCAACCCTGGTGTGTCATGCCTCCTGACGGTGCTCGGCCTAGTTTTATGACATACCTATATAAGGTTCTTGGCTGGTCTTGCTTAGACATGCGTGCCCGACTGCAGTGCTTGCACTATGCGGTGCTTACGCCTAGTGCCATGACATGCCTAGACAACGTGCCTTGGTCTAGTGCATGCCTGAACCATATTAACTTCGGCTTAGTGCATGCTAGACACGATGCCTCGTCATAATACCAACACGTACTGGCGAGATGCCTCGACTTTAGTCGTCACCTAGACAAAGTGACTCGACTACAGTGCATGCCAAGACACGATGACCAGCTAATGCCATGACATGCCTAAGCGAAGGATCCTCGACTGAGTGTACCTAGACGCGGTGCACCGACTGGTACGCTGAACCGCGTACGCGCGCCGACTGGACCATGACGTACCTAGACGAGGTGCGCCGGCTGGTTCCATGACATGCGAGACAAACCTTCGACCCGGTCGCGCCTTAGGCACGATGCCTCGGCCAGGTGCCATGCACACGAAAGCGAGTGTCTGACTAGTGCCATGACATACCTGAATGGGTTCTTGACTGTCTTGCACAGACATGGTGCTTGACTGGAAGCTTGCCTGAGCCGTTGTGCGGCCTAGTGCCATGTGCCTAGACATGGTGCCTGCGACGCAGTGCCACGCCTAACCCGCGATGCCTGGTCTAGTCTGATAACATGCTAGAATAGGTGTGCCGCCTAGTGCGGAACCACGGTGACTCGGTATAGTGCGTGCTGAACAGATTGCCTCGGCTGAAATGCGTAAATACAGGCGGTCTTGCCGGCCAGAAGTCTTAGTACATGCTGGACCAGGTGCCTCGGTCTGGTCTTTCCTAGACACGATTGCGCGACCTAGTGCCATTACGTATGCGGATAAGGTGCCTTAGCTGATCTTGCGCTTTGAAAGCGATCTTGCCGACTTTAGTCTGTGACATCGTGAATAAGGTTCTTGACATATGCTTGCTGAACTATGGTGCTTCAGGCTGAATAACACTAGACACGGGTTCCTCGACTGGATTCCATGACATCTTTAGGCGAAGATATGTCTTTGGCGCAGGTGCGTGCCTAGACACGGTGACTGGGCTGTCTGGAAGCAGACCTGATTGCCTCGGCCTGGTTCCATGACGTAGACCGGAGGTCGCATTGGCGCAGTGCGTGCACAGATATGGTGTTTCGGCTGGTGCGTGCTTTAGACACAAATCACCTGCGACCTTGTGCCATGACATGCCTAGACAGGTGTCTTCCCGCTAGCATTACTAGACATAGTGCCTCGGCTGAAACCCAACACATGCCTATGCAAGTGCCTCGACCTGTGCATGCCTAGACACGGTGGGCTGAAGCAGTGCATGCTGAACACGAGATGCCCTCGGCTAGTGACATGCCTGAAGAAGCCTCGGCTAGTGCGTGCACAGAGATGGTGCCGCCGGTCGAGTGCCGCTGACGTACCTCGACAAGGTGCCTCGATGCAATGCTTTCATGCGATTACCCACCGACTTTAGTGCGTGACATGCACAGACGAGTGCGCCGGTGGTGTCATGCCTAGAAACGGTGCCTCGGCCTAGTGCCATGATATACATAGATAAGTTTCTTCGGCCTAGTGTTTGCCTAGACATGGTGCTTCAGGCTAGTGTTTGCCTAGACACGGTTCCTCGGCCTAGTTCCATGACAAGCTTAGACAAGGTCCCTTGGCCTAATGCATGCCTAGACATGGTGACTCGGCCTACTGCATGCCTAGACACGATGCCTCGGCCTAATGCCAACACATGTCTAGGCAAGATGCCTCAGCCTAATGCATGCCTAGACACGGTGACTCGGCCTAGTGCATGCACGAACCGCGATTGCTACCGACTGGTGCAAGACATGCGGGCGATGCCTTAGCCTAGTGCATGCCTAGATAAGGTGACTACGGCCTAATCGTGCTTGACCGCGATGCCTTGGCTGGTGCCAACACATGCCTAGGCAAGATTCCTTGGCCTAATGCATGCACAGGCAAATTGACTTCGACCTAGTGCATGCTGACATAGTGCCTCGGCTAGTGCCGCGGCATTCTGGCGAGGTTCCCGCCGGCTAGTGCGTTTCTAAACCGATTCGGCATGTTAGCGGCGAGACGATACAGGTGCCTCGGCCTAATGCCGTGACCTACCTGGGCACGGTGCCTCGGCCCAGTGAAATGCTTAGACACGGTGCCTCGGCATAGTGCCATGACATACCTAAATATGGTGCCTCGACCTAGTTCTTGCCTAGACACGGTGCTTCAACCTAGTGCTTTCCTAGACATGGTGCCTCGGCTTAGTACCATGTTGTGCGCAAATCTTTGCCGGCAATGCAGTAACATGCGTAGACAAGTTACCTTCGCCCTGAGTGCAAGCCTGGAATAGCGGTGACACGACTGGTGTATGAATAGATGCAGGTGCCTCGACGAGTGACCATGCCTAGACACAGTGCCTCGGCCTAGTGCCTCAGACATGCTAGATAAGGTGCCTCGGTCTAGTGCTTTCTTAGACACGGTGCCTCGGCCTAGTGTCATGACATGCTAGGCAGAGATGCCTTGGCCTAGTCTGGCTTTAAAGTGGTGCCTCGGCTGGTTCCATTACATGCCTATATAGGATAGCCGACCTAGTGCTTGCTGAACATGGTGTATTTGGTACTTGCTGAGCCGGTGCCTGCGCCTAGTGCCATGACGTACCTAGGCAGGTGCCTTGGCTTTGGTCTTGTGCACTGGAACACGGTGAAGCTATTTTTAGTGCGTGCTGAACCTGAGTGCATCGGCATAATACCAACACATGCATGAAGCGAGATGCCCGCCGACTTTAGTGCATGCCCCTAGACCTGATGACTCGGCCTAATGCATGCATAGACACAATGCCTCAGCCCAGTGCATGCCAAGACACGGTGCCTCGGCGTAGTACCACGCCCAGCCTTACTCGGCTAAGGCCGTCGCGTACCTAGACAGGTGCCTCGATTACGGGTGCTTTCGTGAACAAGTGCCGGCACAGTTCCGTGACGTACCTAGAAAGACGCCTCGACGGTGCGTATGGGCATAGTGCCTCGGCTGATCTTGTCTTACAGAAAGCGGTCTCGACCTAGTGCCGCATGACATCTTATAGATAAGGTTCTTCTACTAGTTCTTGCCTGGGCATGGTGTTCGACCTAGTGGCACTGGCAGCGATTGCCTGCCGACCTAGTGCCATGACATGCAGAGACATGGTGCTCGAACTAGTGCCATTACCCAGCCACGATGCACCGGTCTGAGTGCGATTACATTACTAGACAAGATTGTCTTAAGCCCAGTCTTGAGACATAGTGGCTGTACTTAGTGCGTGCACAGTAGTCTTGCGACTGAGTACGTGCTGAACCTGCGGTGCCTCGGCTAGTTCCATGACATGCCTGAACCAGCGTGCCTTGGCTGGTCGTGATAAATATCTTGGCTCGGCCTTGTGTATGCCTAGACCATGTGCCTCGACCTTGGGCCGACATGCTCGAACAAGGTTGCCAGCCTAACCATTTTGAACAGTTGCCTGCGACTGTCTTGCTTGACAATACCTAGGCGAAATGCCTTGAAACGTCCGTCATAGCGATTAACGCCGTCTGGTTCATGACGTATGCGGACAAGGTGCGCCGTTAAAGTGCTTTTATAGACCGCGGTACTCGACTATTGCCGTGAGATGCACGGAAAGATTACACCATTGATGCCATCTTAGAGAAGCGATTGCCTCGGCTAGTGCCATGACATACATAGATAAGGTTCTTGACTGTAGTGCTTGCCCCGAACCACGGTTCACGGCGCTGGTTATGACGTAGCCCGACCAGTGCCTTGGCCTAGTGCATGCCTAGACACGGTATTTCATTTATTACTGCTTAGGCAGTGCCTCGACCCCAAGTGCCGTAGCGATACCTGAAGCGAAGCGCGGACTCTGCGCGTACTAGATATGGTGACTCGGCTGGTCATGCCCCAGACATGATGCCTCGCCATGTGCCATGGCGTGCCTAGACAAGGTGCCTTCGCTAGCAGCATGCTAGACAGAGTTAACACCGACTAGTGTAACACATACCAAGGCAAGATGCCTCAGCCTAATGCATGCCTAGACAAGGTGACCGCGACTTTGGTGCGCCTTGACAGGTGCCTCGGCACAGTGCCATGAGCATGCCTAAGCAAGAATGCCTCGGCCCCTAGTCACGTGCCTAGATACGGTGCCTCGTGAGTGTCATAACATCTTTGGACATGGTGCGCCGATCTGCTGCTCCCAGACACGGTGCCTCGACT